>JAGFMK010000019.1:0-154718 GCA_021030975.1 Lichenothelia convexa | reverse complement strand
CCCACTCCCCCGTCCCCTCATCCCCGGCCATCGCAGTCTCGATATTATACCTAATCTCCTCGATCGCGCTCTCGGCATCCACCTCGGGATGCTCAGGCAGCCAGCGCAGCCACCGCCGGTAGGGGCCCCAGCCTTCGTAGACGGGGATCATGCCGGGCCCCGGGGCGCACATGAAGGGCCCGTCGGCGAAAACGAGGCGGTAGCGGTGGCGGAGCGCGGAGATGAAGGAGCGGGATTGCGCGCAGAAGATGTCGGCGGTTACGCCGCCGCCGTGGAGGCAGAGGATGCGGGGGAGGGTGAGATCGGTGGGGGGCGTGGTGGAGCCCATGATTGTCTGTGTCGGTAGGTGACTTAGGGGCGGGGAGGTTAGGAGTTGTAAGGGACGGAGAGGAGATGGGCGGTCGATGAGGACGACGGAGTTGTGCTGTGACTGCTAGCCGATGAAGTACTATGGTAGGCTTTTTCTTGTGAGTTCAATCGGCACGGCGAGTAATTCTGTCGAAGGAATTAATCTCGGGGGAGAGAAAGTTGCGTGAAGTTAGTGAATCTAATACTCCGACGTTGGTGGTTGACTTGATGAGTATGTATTTTTGGCGGCCGCCACAAAAGCCACCAACGGCTCCCTTCCCGAGCGGACATTGACCTGATGTCAGGCTCCTAGTAAGCAGCATTTCATTTCTCCGAAAAGCCAGACAAATGTTCAATGATTTGAGGTTTCGGTAGGCAACATGACGGCGATACCGCCCATTTCACCTAACTAGGATCCCAAGGTGGAGTGTTAGTGGACGCCGAGTTGAACATGAAGCGCGAATCCCTTAAGCGAATCCCAGTGCAGCCGGGTACACGATTTGTATTCTACCAGGCGGCCCCTCACTGAGCTTTGTGGTATTGAAATTATGTAGCTGTCGCTTGCTTATATAGATTAGTGCCCAGAAATGGATTTCCCTTTCATGTTCATGTCCACCAACATACTGGGACATGGACATAGTGGAGCGACTTACAATGGCGATAGCTAAAAACGTGTTCTTCCATGGTAATCCGGGTATCAACAGAAAGCGAAAGTTATGTACAACGGTCCTTGACGGTATTTCCTTGATGCCAAAGCTCTATCAACCATAACTGTCCGGCTCAACAATAACCACCGCTCTTCCTCCACTGTCCTCCTTCTTCAACCCGTGTCCCACCTTAAGATCATCCCAATCCTTCACTGCCCGCCTATTCCCTTGACTCTTCACCCTAATCTCCACTGCCCTCCTTCCCAGTTTCCTACTCTTGCCCACATCCTCCACCCAGCCCTTCCAAGCCTCAAAGTCCTCAATCTGCTTCAGCCATTTCGCTCTCGGTCTCGCCCTCGCTGGTCGCCACGCCAACTTATCCTCTGGCAAATCCTCCAGACTTACCAAAGTTGCTGTGCTAATCAGACCCAGCAACGCGTCAACGGCCTCTTTACTCTCCTTTGCAAGCTGCTCTCGTTTCATCTGTGTCTCGCTCTTCTTCTGGATCAATGGCTCGCTCAGCCATGCCATGGTCTGTCTGTCATCCGAGAACCGGAGCCTCCTGTTATCTTCTCTTAGGAAGCGAATGGCGCTTTGTAGAGCCTCGACTTCGCGGCTCATCTTGTCCCTTTCGTTGCCAAAGTTGTTCACACCTTCAGCACCTTCCTCGAACCCTTTTGCATCCGCAGGACCTGTGACTGCAGTGTCTTCGGCAACCTTTTTCCATCGGTCTCTTTCCATTTCAAGACGCGTCAACTCCTGTACTTGGGCTTCCATTGCCAGAAGTCTTTCCCTCTCGTGGTCTTCCTTCTCCGATAAAGCCTGCTCCAAAGCAGTCATCTTAGCAGATTGCTTCGCCGTATCTCCCATTCGACTTTCTAAAAGCTCAATTTTCACACTCGACTCATCTATTGTTTGCTCACGATGTCTTGCTTGGGAGATGCGTTCTTGAACTTCATTCCTGAGACGCTCGATTTCTTTCCGTGCATCGGCCGAGATCGATCCCGAGGAAACTATTTCCTTTGATCGTAACTGCCATGGCGGAGGGCGCCGCTCGAATTCTATGGTCATGTCTAAGTTCGATGCGTTGCTGTCTAGCTCTCCTAGCTGCTCAACGAGAGATTGCAGCTTTATGGCAAAGTCTGAGGACATTTCGTTTTCCGAAGCAGGATGCCCTGATTGCGATGCCCGTCTCACGACAGACTTGATCTCGTTCCACGAAACAGGCTCGGCTCTGCCTTCATCGTGAAGCACAGCGGTAACACTTGACCCAATCTCGCGGGCTTCTTCGGCCAATTGTGCGGTTGCTTCCAAACAATTGTTGAACATGTCTGATGTGGAAGTGTTCAACGACAGCGAACGAGCCTTCAACTCCTCCACCCTGCGCAGCGTCTTGTTCACTGCCACCTTTGCCAGTCTGGACCGTGATATCAAAAATTCTGTCTTGCGGGTGAAGTCATCCGCTTGATCAATCTGCTCCTCCGTCGCTTGTGGTAGCTTCGACGCCACCTGGCTCTGGACCAGCGCAAATGCTGCTGCTGTATTTTCGAGGTGGCTTTGCATTAGTAAAGCACGCATCAAAACATCATCAGCGTAGCTTTCGAGGGTCTCTTCCATATGCGTGTCGGCAAGATGGCTCAAGAGGGCGATAGACCTTGCTGAAGTCAGTAGATATTCTACGCCCATTGCTCTAATAGTCTCACCGTTGTAGCTCTTCCGCCATCTGCGCCTGCCTCATCTCTTGTCGTTTCAGAGCCTCGATGTATCGATTCAAGGCACGCTCGACTGGCTCGAGCTCGTAAAAAGCATTCCCAAATTTTGAAAAGTCCTGAACGGAACACCGGCTTATGTAGTTTATATATCGGTCACACATGGCTGCCAGCCATGTCGACAGATCTACAACCTTGAACGCTGTGAATATGTCTTCGTCGGACACAGAGAAGTCCTCTTCCGATATGCGCTCTTTCACCAGCCTCTGCAAGAGGCGTGTTTTAAAGACAATCCTCTTGAATCTCAGAAGAGCAAGAACAGAGTCCCTATCAGCATGAAACCCCTCCGGTAGATACAGCTGCACGATGGCTAGATGCTCAGCCGCTTCTTGAGCTTCGAGTCGGCCTAGTTCTAAATCAATTGCCTTTACTTGTGTCTTAGCAGCCGATGCCTGGAGCTTCAAATTCAAGTCCATCATAGCTCTTGACCTGCTTGTAAGCTCTTCTGCCTCCGTTTCTGTAATCTGTTGTGAAGCTTTCATATCTTGGAGGTCATTCTGCATACTTCGAACAAGTTCCCGAAACCGTGCTATAGTCAACTCGCAATCCTCAAGCGCTTCGCTCTGTTCAGCGACTCTACGCTTTTGTTCGGAGACTACAGAGTCTTTATAATCAATTTCCTCTTGCATCTGTTTTTCGTTTTCGACGTGGTTGATCTCTAGTTCGTCGTTGAGCTCCTTGAGGTTCTCCAGCTCTTCCACTACGGCCTTCAACTCGTTCAAGCTTTCGTTTAGAGCTAAGTTCTTCTCCGTAAGCTCTTCGATCATGTCTTCAGCTCCCAAAGCAACATCAAGCTGTTGACGTAAATCGTCGATGGCTGCTTCAGACTCGAGTAGCTTTGCTTTTGCTTGTTCATACTGCTTTCTGTACCCGCTAAGTTCCCGAACATCGTCCTCAAGAGCTTTAATCTGTTCCTTGAGGTCGCCTTCCTGTTGCTGCGTCATATCCCGCAATCGTAACAGGGCCTCGCGGAGTCTCTCATTCGTTCTCTCCATCTGCAACCACCCTTGACTAGTCCGTTCTTCTGGGCTCATCTCTTGCCCGAGTTCCTCATTTTCTTGCCTCAACACTTCAACCTCAAGCTCCAGCTCCTCGGCTTTCTGCTTCAAAGACTCAAGCTCCGTCTTCAAGGCCTCAGCCATCTCCTCGGCCATCTCTCGATCTAAAGTTGCATTCTCCAGTGCAGAATCATGTTCAGCTTGCACGGCCTCGGCTTCGCTTAGCTTAGATTCCAATTCCTTCAAAGTTTTCTTGAGGCTAGAGATTTCTTGTGTCTGCGCACGAATTTTTGTTTCCAATTTCTGAATTATCTCCTCATAGCGATCGGATTTCTGCTTTAATTTGTCCATATCCGTTAGCTTCTCGCGATCCTCCATCCGTCTCTTCTCCATCAGTCTCAGTTTCGTTTGCAGGTCCTCAACCTCTCTGCCGGCAGCATTTCGTCTTGATATCGACTGGGATAAAGACACGGATCCAGTCCGTTGTCCTTGAGACGATGCCAAGCTTGTCAACCTTGCATCGCGAGTCGCCGGCACTGGTTGCGAAGGGCCAGCTTCAGAACTAACTTCTGACGTGTCTTCTACAGCAGGACTTCGCGACGCCGAACGAGACAATTGCTCTTCTGACTCCTCCAAAATGGGCGACTCTTGAGCGCTAGTCTCGCTGGTATGACTTGTGCTGCTGACCGACCCTATCCTCGTTGTATGTTCTTTGACTTGCGGGATAGACAAACGATCAGTAAGATTTCTTGAAGTGGAAGACCCGGCCCTTGCTAAAATCGTGTTTACACCCAGAGTGGACCTAGCAAGAGACTGTCGTGGAGCCAGACTAACTCCTGAGCTTGAAGTCGGAGGTGCCAATGACTTCCGCCCGTGAACGTTGGTACTGGGTCTTGGAGTGGTGCCAGCTATGCGGCTTCTTGCAGCAGTAGGAGGCGTTGCAGTGTGGGATTTGCTTGAGCTTGGAGTTCCAACCGTTGCAACCTGCTTCGACGGTGACTTCGTAGGCGACTATAACATTTTAGGGACAAGCTCAACTGAACACAGTACGCTTGTTACTCACCAGCGGTGGTACTATCCCAGACTGTCGTCTTGCCCCAGGCGTGGGGCTCTCCGTGTTTGCATTCAGCCTCCGTCTTGAAACTTCCGTTCCCTCTCGCGCTCTTGCGGCATTTCCCGGTGCAAACGATCGTCGTTTGTCCACCTGCGCCTGTGGCCGCCCCGTCTTCTGGGGCTTCGGTGTAGCATCCTCAAGAACGCCTGCGATCCCAGTCCGGCGCAGGAACATTCCATAGTATGGTTCGCATTCAAAGTACCTCACACCATGTACAGATCCATCATTCTTGCCTGTGGCTTCTTCAAGCTCGACGCCTATCCATTCTCCATCTGCGAAGTGGGTTCCACCAATGAAGCGAATGTGTGCGACGCGGTCATCTTTGAGCTCGATTGTCTGACCAACTTCGAGAGTGTCTGTCATGGCTGATATTTACGTTGGAATTAGGCCGGGCTGGGGGTCGCTGATGCATTGAAAGTAGCTGTGCAACAGGCTGTTCTTGTTTGACCATTAGATTCGCTGAAGGTTGCAGTGGACGGCTCTCATACATGGGTTTCGAGGTAGCGAACATTGAGGGGGTGACTACGCGCGCCTGCGCCTGCACACGTGACCTGCAGCATAGTACACATTGTATGACAACTATTTAGATGTTCGCTGACACGAAGACCTGTTCCCAACGTAATGTACAACTTACAAGTCCCAGCGCCTATGAACCTATCCAGCCAGCGGAAATTGACGTTGCGTTGGGCTGCCGCCGCTCTTTCCTTGCGCCATGCAATGCTGCGCCGTATAGAAAATCAGCCCTTCAATTATAATCTATGCTCCATATCCCAAACGATTTAATACCCCAACCGCCTTACAATCGAAACTACTAGGCAGACAGTTCCGCGATGCGCCGCTCAATGTCCGGCACGGCCCTCAATTGAAGGTCAAGCTCTTCCTTCTCACTGTTGGGAATATTAGCAACATGCCGACATGAATTATTACTAAGTGTGAAGAGGAAGAATATTGACTTACTCCTCCAATTGAAGTCTTCTCTCCGCATCGAGTTTGGTAAAAATGTAATTCCCTTGTCCGTCGAACTGCAGGATATTCTTGTGATACTTCCATAAGCTCCGCCGGTGACTGACTGTCATTAATGTGATTCCTAACTTCTTCGCCTCATCGTACATAACACGTTCGATTTCCAGTGTCACACTGCTTGTGCATTCGTCCAGGATTGCATACTTGGGCGCATGATAGAAAAGCCTGGCCATGGCCACGCGCTGCTGGAGGCCACCAGACAGCACGTCGGTCCATTCTTGCTCGGCGTCCCATCCGCCCTGGCGCTCAACGATGGATTCGATTTCTACGATCGATAGAATCTGGTATAAGTCGTTGTCTGTGATCCCATTATCACGCATTTCGCGTATGCCATCGGGATATATTATCTGTTGGCGCAAGCTACCGCGGGAAAGGTACGGCCGTTGCGGAATGTAGAAGATATCTGAAAATGGTGGCTTCCTCACCCTTCCTCCATAAACGGGCCATAATCCACCCAAGATTCTGAACAGCGAAGACTTGCCGCATCCGTTGGGACCAACGATGAGAAGATGGTCCCCTGGCCTGACGGTAAAGCTTAACTTCCGGACCAACACATCACCGTTGGGTGAAACTATAGGTACGTCCACGAACTCGATGTCCTCAGCTTCCGAAACATCTCCACGCCCTTGTAGTATCACGGCATTCTCCGCTGTGTCGGCAGAGGAGACCAGTTTCTTCTCAAAGTGTCCGGCTTGTATGTCGTCGATAACGTCTAGTAGAGTGGATACTCTTGAGGTATATCCAGCCAGCTCCGTAACCTCCTTGTACGAGAACATCAGCCTGCCGAAAGCGTCTGACGAAGAGAGGAGCATCCGTCGGTTGGTTATAAAACCTGGTCGGATCAGCATATTGTTTTATTCGTCGAGCTGTCAATACTCACTTTCCGTCCGGTCACCCATGCTATCGCGCGTTGCGCCAGGTAATTTGAAGAAAACAGGTACGCTACACAGCATCAAGCCCAAAGCGCCCCAGAAATACTTGATTACAAAATCCTCCATCACACCATGATAGAATCTTCTTCGCAATATCCGGTTGACATGCTTTATTAAAGTAAAGTACCCCTTATCCAGAGTGTCCTTTTCCGCTTCGTGTCCATGATATAGCGCCACCTCTTCGCTGTAATCTATAAGTCTAGAATGCTGGAAGCGGAACTCGCCCTCCAATTGCGCTTCATCCGCTACGTATTTCCCAAACGGAGGTGTCAGCGCCCGCATGATGGTGGCCGACAGTTGTACCAATAGCGTCATGAAGAAGAGGCCTTCGCCGCCCACGCTGCGGGATAGGGAGTAATTATAGATTATGAGATCTAACACCGGCTTTGCCAGGTTCGAGTATAGTTCTGCGAGACTGTTCGAGAATTTGGAGACGTCGACTGTAATGAGTTGGTCGGCGTTCTTTATCCGGTCGTCTAGTGCGGAAAGGGTGTAAAAGGTCATCTTCGAGAGGTATTTGTTGTGGATGTAGTTCGTCAGACGGGTTCGGTACTGAAGGGAGAGTTTACATTGATGGTAGGAGAGCTAGATATCGTCTCAGTCCTGGGGTCAGTGCGTTGGAAGAGGTTCTGATTTACCATAGAATTCGTAAACGTAGCCGGTATTGCAACTATCATCCACCAGACAAGCCCAGATAAGAAGTCCCTTCCTCTGCCTCTAACTAAAGCACTGACGAGTTTTCCATCCAGCTCCGCAACATATAGACTGATCAATGTACGTAGAACTAGGAACACGCTGTGGCTGATGAGCAGCCTGAACTCTTTACTCCGCCAGCCAGGAATGACGATTCTCAGCAAGCGCAGTAGGTTCTTGAAAAACTCTCTGTTCAACTCCACCTTTTTCCTTGACGTAGCTTCGCCAGCTGTTGGACCAGTCACGGGTCGCTTTCTTGCCTGCGCCTGCCGCGCCGAGGCAGCTTTTTGTTCGGATATAGCATTGCGGATACGGTTTATTAAGGCGACAAAGAGGGTAAGGTAGACGGCACGAGAGATGCGGGTGCGGTTCTTAAGGTAAAGGACAGTAAGGTCGCTAACGAGACGTCGTATGTTGCCTTCAGACGGGCTCATTTTAGATTGAGCCGCCATTTGGTTTTTGGACTAGCGGGAATATGAAGATATGCGCAACATCTTCTTCACACTCGCCGGCGCAGAGCTGAGAAAGGATTCCAGGCTGTTCCGTAGGGTGCCCGTTGGATTGCGCGCAATACTTTGGGAAGCGTCGAGTTTCATGTGATGGAGATGAAGTCGGCGTCGGACTCCCGAGGCATGTTTGACCGAGCACTTCGCAAGCATGCCACTTGCAAGCTCCTTGCATATAGTATAATTGCAGATCGCACACGATGGGTAGCTCAAAATCTCATGCTAGAATATAAAGGGAGAGATACCTACAATTTGGCCGCTTCCTCCAAAAGAATGGTGGTCTTATTCTCCAAGTCCGCCCCAACAGCCCTCTCGCAAACCCTTACAAACACGGCGCGCTTCTTCTCTGCTTCATCCTTCGCCTCTATTCCGGTCAGAGAGTTTTTCAATTCGCCGAAGTGTTCCTCCACGACTTCCCTTAGTTCTTCTGCATCAGCGGGCAACCCTAGCTTCTCCATCGCCTTGCCCGTCCGCACGTCAACGAAAGGATATGCTTCCGGCCATTGTGCCTGTACTCGCCGAAAGAAGATGTCCAATCCAGTCTTGCCTAGCCCTTTGATACTTTTCTGTAGCAGGTGCCGCTCTTTGTCCATATCATAGTCTGATTGTTTCCTGGCTCCCTCCAAGCTTGTATCATCCTCGCCGCCAAACTTCTCGGCAACTACATCAGCTACCAAACCAATCGCGTTCGCCGTCTTGTCCTCGTGTTGTGTCCGCGCGTCCCAAAGGGCTTGGTGGCGCTTCTCTGTACCAGCTTCCCGGATAGATTGAGGTGTCGCGAACGAGTACGGAGGATTGAAAATGGTGCGAATAGTCCTGTGGCCTAGTGTATGCGATATTGGGCGGGATAATACTACCGCGCAAAGGAGCTCACCGAAAGGAGTGAGCTGAGAAGCAGTATATGTCACGATACCGGAGCTAGTTTTGTTGCCCGAGAGTGCTTTGGACTCCTCAGTCGGGCGGCACAGCTCCGTCACCGAGGTGCTCAGAAGGTATCGTACTACGGCAGTTGACTCTGGGACGGCTGGGCTTTCGGCGCGCCCCGTGTAGAGCGTCGCGAGCCTTCACGGGAAACTTTGCGCGGCTTCGAGATCGACGACAGCTCACTACGCTTCCGCTTCGATATGAGAGTTTTTGGCGAAGTAGTAGATCTCGTCGACTTCGGAGATCTAGCCTCGACATGCTTCTGCTCATGCTTTGAGTCCTTCAGTGGCGAATCAGGCCTTTCTCTCTTTCCCTTCTTCGGCGTTGCTTCATGTTGCTCGTCCGCAGCTGCGTTCTGCTCTTCCTCGGCCTCTGTGGTGCCTTTCGGTGAGGGCTTGGCATAATCCGTTTTCTTAGATTTTGACTTCTTGGGGGGCATTATGACAGGCAATTGTATATCGTAGACTCGGCTCAATCACATCTAGGCCTCTGTCGAGGTGGATACTGGAAGCGCAATACGCGGCCTGGATCATGGCATTGTTTAAATGACGCACAGTACGCAGATCAATATCCATCGGACCCTGGAGATCCCCCGCAAGCAGAGGCAGGGTCGTACGACCCCGGTACCTTATTTCTGCTTCGCCCAACCCTATCATCACATGTTGCTGGCTGAGTGAAGTATATCTAGTACTGTAATGTGTGACTGCTTGTGGTCACAGAAACATCAAGGTTCACTTCCATGTTAACTGTTCCACGGCTACTTTCCTAGTCAAGATACTTTGTATGGTATCTATAACATCAGCTTCGCCGCCATCTTCACCTCTGGGATCGGTATGGTCTTGGTGCAACATCGGGTTCACAGAAATCCTTCCATCTGTCACCATGATCTTCCGAAATATACGGACAGCTGTATGAGCAATAGCGGCGAACGCACGGTTTATGTGACCAAGATCTAAAACGCGCTTTGCCGCTAACGTCGTCAGAATTGGGCAACTGCTGGCCACGCCTGAGCCGAGAGCTGAATAAAGTATAAAGGGTGTGCTTACAGGATTCCGCGCCCTGCCACAATAAGGTCATTGCAGCGGCGTGCCCTTGTGCGGAATTCCCCGGTAGCGGCGGTCCTTGGCTCAGAGTTGGATCTTTCAGTGTGCTTAAGCTCTTATCGTAACTCCAGTATGTTCAGCCTTTGTCCGACCCAAACCATCTTTGGCATAAAAGTCCATGGGATAGACTCCCTCTCCACCCTCCTCTTTCCTCCAATCTTGCCGTTCGCCCAATACCACCAGAGCCTCGTAAGGCGTAAGAAGTGGTCTTGGGAACGCATAGCCCCAGTCTATGCTCAGTCTCGGACACGCTATTTGAACCCACACTTCGACACCGCCGTCAGGTCCACTGTCCCGGCTACCATCTTCGGGTGCTGACATCATAGCCAGCTTTCCTGGAAATATTTCGCTAAGGAGGAGGTTTACGAAGGGAACACCTCTGCCACGAAGGTGATTTTCAATCAAAGTCATGGTGTGAGGGTTTCCTTGTCGACCTAGAGCGCCTAATATCAAACCCCATATTCCGCGACGTCTTAGAGACTGCAAGGCACTAAGTGTGGCCTGACTCCGCAACGTGGACAGTTCATTGTGGTCGTATGTTTCGCGCGTGAGGCGGCGAGAGTAAGGGTCATAACGATACGCGGGTAAGGAAGGGTTGTGTATCATGATTGACTCCAAATGGAAACGGCCATCACCGAGATACAGTATGAGATCCACCTTGGAGGTAGACGGCAGACGAGGAGATGTACAACCAAGGATTTCCCCTTTGGATAGGGGTGCGATTTGCGGTATCAGGACTGTGAAACCCGCTCGCTCCAATGCAGCCTTCGTGCTGTGGAGTGTAGCATTGAATTGAATGGTGCCGACCATCGCTATCGTCTTGCCTGGCTGGAAGTTCCTCTCTAGAGTTTCTAGAAGATGTCTTGTATCTATGCTTATATCCACAAAGACGTATAATGTCTTGATCTGGGTAACATCCACCGGAATGAGGCAGCTGTGCGCATAGTGCACAAGCAAATCGCATCCCAAAGCTCTTGCTGTGTAGTCATCTATACAGCATGCGCCGTACGTAACATCGCCCATGATCAGAGTCTCCGTTCCAGGGCAGAATTGGGTGAGGATGTCAGAGATGGTAGTAGCGAACATGAGTAATCCTTCCGGAAATTGGAGAGCTATCTTTTCGGAACCGGATGAGCGTATACGGTGGATAGTCTTGTGGATTTCGAAGTTGTAATTAGGAGGAAGCAAGACGATGGCGGCATTGATATCTGGGTCATTAAGGATTTCTAGAGGGACTTGGTTCACGGCTCTGGCGGAGCGACGAGGTTGCGCGACTGCATCAATGTGTCAGCGGATCGTCCTACACTTATAGCTGAGCTACCACCTTGTACCGCTGCCGAGTCTTCAATATTGCCATTCTGGGAGGATCTTGCGGCGTGCTCAGCAGCTTTTCTTTGGCCTACGAATCGCCTTTTCGGCCGCCTTGGTGGGGAAGCAGCGTCTATGTCCAACTCTATGTTCACAGACGTCGCAACATTTGTTGCTGCACGGTCGTCTTCCATGGCGTCGCTATGTTGGTATTGTGGACATTCTTTTAAATCGCTTTTGTTTCGGCGAAGTCTTCATGGTGGGCTCAACGGGGTGATCGTCCGCCTCCGTAACCCCGCTCCCGCCTCCGCTCCCGTATCAAGCATTTCGGTTTTTGCCTTTCCCCATCATGACCGTTTCTCATCTCGACGTACAAGCTGTAAAGGAAACCATCTCAGAGGGCTTCCTCTCTCAAGCGCTTAGATGGCTCGTATGACTTCTGCTATCGCACAACGGCGTGCAGTAGGAAGCTGCGTGCATCAAATCTGCCGCCGCAGCTATGCAACATCTCCTCGCCTCGCCGCTGAGCAGGTACGGATAGTGGAGGTTGGACCGCGCGACGGACTCCAGAATGAGAAGAAGAGCATACCGTTAGCTACGAAGATTGAGCTCATTAACAGACTGGCGACAACCGGCTTACGGACCATTGAAGCTGGCTCTTTCGTTGCGCCAAAATGGGTGCCGCAGGTACAACTTGACAACAGCAGGAGGGAAGCTAAGCTGCTGACAGCATACTGTAACCTAGATGGCCAACAGCTCTGACATACTTCAAACTATACTGAATCAGCCTCCGGTCGCATCAGTACCCATCACTTACCAGTGGCTGCTGCCGAACACCAGAGGCTTGGAGAACTTCTTCAAGGTGTACGATGGATTTACGAGCTTCTCAAAAGCCGAGCCAGATACATCTAATCCATACCCTACTCCTCCACCCTCGCCAAGGACCGACGAAGGACCAGCCCTAAACACATCATCCCAAGACCCAGACCAAATGCCCTCAAAATTAGCGGCCGATACAATGGGAAGCGTTTCCTCTGGCAGCGCACCCACCTCTGAAATGGAAATCTCCATCTTCGCCGCAGCGACCGAAACATTCTCCAAAAAGAACATAAACTGCACCATTGCAGAATCCCTGGAGCGCTTCAAGCCGATCATGGCTCAGGCCAAAGACCACAACATCCGCGTCCGAGCATACATCTCCGTAGCCCTAGGCTGTCCCTACGAAGGTCCTGACGTTCCACCACGACAAGTGGCCGAACTGGCAAGAGAGCTGCTGGAGATGGGCGCGGATGAGATATCGGTTGCTGATACCACGGGTATGGGTACCGCGCCCAAGACTTCGGAACTCTTGCGGACGCTGTCTGCTGCCGGGATACAGAACCAGGATTTGGCGCTGCATTTCCACGATACGTTCGGGCAGGCGTTGGTGAACACCGTCGTGGCTCTGGAGTATGGAATCAGGACGTTCGACAGTGCTGTCGCGGGCCTGGGTGGGTGTCCGTATTCACCTGGTGCAACGGGCAATGTTGCGACGGAAGATCTGGTGCACTGTCTGAATGGCCTGGGCGCCGATACTGGTGTCAATCTTGAAAAGGTCGCAAAGATAGGAGATTGGATATCGAAAGAGGTCGGGCGGCCGAACGAAAGTCGAGCCGGGAAAGCCACATTGGCGAAAATGCGGTTTGATTCAGGTAAAGATTACGCTGCTTAGTTTGTTGACGTTTCGACTATGTCACTTGAGGATGTCATGAAGGCCGGGCAGCAACTCCATCTTTCCCAAGTTCCAGTCAGGCACGCAAAGAGACCATCGATTAAAGCCTGCATAACGAAGCACTCGAGAATGCAAGACACCAAATCATCTCAACCAAGCATCTTAGATGGACTAAAAATGCCTTGGCTAATACTTGGCTATCTATCGTTCGCTAAACGCAAGGATCACTCTCCAATCCCCGCGTCGCCGAATCAGCTTTTCCGAGACCAACATATTCATCTGCCGTTAAAACCTACCTAGGAGCTATCGTAATCAACAATCAGTACGCGTCTTCCGGCTTACTTCCCAACTATTGTGGGCAGTGGACCTGACTGGTGCGATCATGAACAACATTCGTCTTATGATCCAACAGCAAGCGCGATGTGCCAAGCTGCTTTGGCAAAGCTGACTGCCTGTCATCCTCGAGTAGCAGAGGCCTTCGCCACGTGGGACTCGATTGCCCAGTCCACATGGGCTCTGGTCGGCTGAGGCTACTTATTGGGAGGGCGACATGCCTCCGGTGGGTCGTGAGAGAGAGGAGAGTTGGACATTTTGGCGCATTTGGAAGTGCCACCGGAGACTCTGGGTCGATATTGATTGTTTCTCTTGAATAGCTGAAGCAAGGTGAGCTCGTTTCATATGGCTTGATTTCACTCCATGCAGTATGATCAATTTGCGGGCGAGAAGCAAAACGTTGTACATATGAAAGCTTAGTTGTGAGCAGAGGACTTTCGTCAGTCCTATCAATTAAGTCTCCACAAATGGCTAAGCAGCCACAGAGTCATCTAGCAGTTCGGCGCACCATTAGCCGGGCCCAACGTTTAAGTCAGTTTTGCTTTCTTGTAGAGTCTTCAAAGCTATTTCCATGCTTAGCATCTAAAGTATGCTAATGTCCCGCCATGTCCGTAAAAAGACTTCTGTTTAGCAGGCAAAGATGTACAGCGATGAACAATTAGTCCCGACACAGCCGCTTCATGTGCAAGCACATTACCTCGAACCACCTCACGCATCAATCAAATTCCCATCCCGCTGGCCGTCCTCCTGCTGGCCGTTCGCCTGGCCATCCGCTTGCTCTCCGTCCACCTTATCCGCCCCATCCCTGGTGTCCTTATTTCCCCTCTGCTTCCCCTTCTTATCTCCCGCTGAACGCTGGTAGTATTGATCAAGGATCTTGGCCGGTATGCGATTGAGCAGCTCCTTGGGGTAGATGCGCAGCAGACTCCATGCTAGGTCAAGGGACTCAAAGATTGTCCGGGATTCATAGGCGGACTGCGTGACGAAGGAGCGTTCGAATTTGTCGAGGAATTCGAGAGAGAGTTTATCTTCGGATGAGAGGGCCTCTTCACCGACAACAGCTTTCATGGCAGCTGGAAGCTTTGTCAGTACGATGATTGCATTGGCACTAGGATATTCCTTACCTGCGTCACGCCCAATGGCATACTTGGCGTACATTTGGTTGGATACATCGCCATGGTCTTTCCGCGTCCGGCCCTCCCCGATAGCCGATTTCATGAGACGTGACAGAGATGGTAGGACGTTAATGGGCGGATAGATACCCTTGTTATGTAGTTGACGGTCGACGAAGATCTGGCCTTCGGTGATGTAGCCAGTCAAGTCGGGAATTGGATGAGTAATATCTATAATTACCGTTAGAAATCTTTCGGGCGACGGAGCGATACTTGGTCTTACCGTCGTTCGGCATAGTGAGAATGGGGATTTGCGTAATCGAGCCGTTTCGGCCTTCAACACGTCCAGCTCGTTCATAGATAGTCGACAAATCCGTATACATATAACCTGGATAACCACGTCGACCTGGCACTTCTTCTCGTGCAGCAGAAACTTCACGAAGGGCATCGCAGTACGAGGCAAGATCTGTGAGGATGACCAGGACGTGCTTCTCCAGTTGGTAAGCGTAGTACTCTGCGGTAGTGAGGGCAAGCCGAGGTGTGATGATGCGTTCGATACTGAGTAGTATTAGCGGACGGCAAACTCAGTTTGGGCGAGCTGGAGCCTACGTTGGATCATTGGCCAAATTGAGGAAAAGCGTAACCCTCTCCATGCTACCGTTCTCCTCAAAATCTCGTGTAAAGAATCTGCTTGTTTCCAAGTTCACACCCATAGCACCAAACACGATTGAGAAGTTGTCGTCATGACCGTCGTGTACGTCCTTGGTAGGCCGCACCAGCCCGGCCTGCCGACATATCTGCGCCGCAATCTCATTGTGTGGCAAACCTGCTGCTGAGAAGATAGGAATTTTCTGGCCGCGGGCAATGGAGTTCATTGTGTCGATAGTGGAGATCCCCGTTGATATCATTTCCTCGGGGTAGACCTAGAGAAGTCTCAGCTATTGCAGCTTTCCGATAGCCCTTGATGACACGCACTCGGGAGTATGGGTTTATGGGACTGCCGTTGATGTCCAAGTAATCTTCAGCCAACACTTTCGGTCCTTTGTCTATTGCCCGACCTGAACCATCGAAGGTCCGGCCCAGCATGTCCTCCGAAACACCAAGCTTCAGGCTGTGTCCGGTGAACTCCACTTTTGTCTGCGATAGTCAGTCCCTGGAATGCTGCAGACTTTCTTCCATGTCCCACCCTTTTGACATCAATTCCGGATGTGCCTTCGAACACCTTCGAGCCTCGTCAGCTGCGAATCGCTCTGGTTCGCGCGGGACCGGCCGCTCATACCTGGACTACGGCACGGTTCCCTAAGGCAATGCTTCAGCCATCGTGCATTGCACATTTCTGGTATACGCTCTTCCTACCTCTTGCTTCCAAAACCTGTCCTGAGCGCTCGGTGCCATCAGGCAGAGTCAGAGACACGATTTCATTGTATCTGGGGAACTTGACCTGGATAGACGCTTCTTCAGTATGATACCCTTTCGATAGGTGCGCTTTACTTACATTGTCCAGAACAACTAAAGGTCCATTGACTCCGCCAATGGTGTTGTATCTTATTCTGGGATGAACGGACATCATCCGAATATCCCCATCTTCGGCGGCCATTGCTGCTTATTTGCTTCTACGGGCTTTGAGACAGTCCAGCGGCTGGTGTGATATCCTGGAGCAGCTCTGGCGGAGGCTTACGGAGAGCTATGAGATATGTTTCGAGGGCGACGCTACCTGTGGACGAGAGTGCATGTACGATGACGCTTCAAGATCTCTGCCGCTCGGCTATAGGCGCGTTAACCGCGACAGTTTATGTGGAGTAGGTAGCTGTCGGGATCGCGAGTTGGTCAGAATTAGATTCATAAGGGAATGCAAGGCATAATCATGCTGCATGTTGGGGCGATCATCATTTATAACCCTATTTGTAAATGTAGCTGGTTGCAGCTTCGGTAATAATGTTCTATATCTTGATACTTGTGATAATAAGAATGCCATGCTCCGCCTAAACTGGACGTTCTCACGACAGTTTCCGAAAACAGCGTACCTCTACACGCTCAAACCTACCAGATACTATAACAAGGGTTGGGATACTCCTTCATTCATGTGAGCCGTATTAAATCATGGCCTGCTATGTGTCATGTGGTATGCTTGTAGAGAGGTCGAACTAATGACAATGAGGTATCTATGTTGACAAACATCAGCAGAATTCGTCATGGGTTGTGTAACATATTTTTGGAACGTTGTAAATGGAGTCAGACATCCAAGGAAGATATGCGCTCATCGCCATCTTGAAAAGGTTCTAATGCGATGACTTGCGTGGAAACTGCGAATGTGGAATGTGTTTCATCATAGAATAGCTGAGATATGGATGGACAATTCAGACATACCTAAGTCCTGATACACACCCACGATATCGCCAGCCGCTGGGGGCCTCAGGAGGTCTTGCGTCCTGATTGGGATGACCTAATAATAAATTTAGCGCAAGCACCACAGAGAATGAGAGCAATCTTGAAGCTTGAGCAGGTAGTCAGACAAAGTTACTGGCAAGTACAGGCTACACTAGCGATTTGGTAGCCTGAAGAGCTTTCTCAATCATGGTCGATTCAGACTGGGAAAGAAGAAAGGATTGTCATCAGGAAAGTCGAGTATAGGGAAGGTTACACTTACCCGGAGCGATAATCCATAGCCGTCATAAAGGGCTCTGCGTGCGGTAGGAATTTAACATGCCATGATCAGGAACGCGAAGTAGTGGAGGCTCGGAAGGGTGTGCAAGAAATTTTATCTCCCATGTCGGCCCGACTCAAGAACCGACGATGATCATTGCGCTCTTCCGCTGGTCTAGGGTTCGGTCCGGCCCCCGCCCTCTAAGCGTGCCCTTCACCTCAGCCTCGCAGCAGCTGCAGCAGCAGGATACTTGCAGGATCTCAACTATCACATTGTTCATTGTTTATTCAGTGCAGGTAACCTTTCGCTCCTCGGCCTCACGACCTGTCTATCTACAGTACCGACATTACTCTGTCACCTCTCTCTCCACTTCCCTCAACGATACCGCTCATCAACCTCACTGCTCCCGCGAGACCCAGCTTGCCCAAAGCACAAGCCGGTGAATAGGGTCGAATACCGTTGAGAAAGCCTGAAAGTCGGATATAGGACCCGCCTCTCTACAATCTAGGTTTCTATCCGAAGTTCTGGAAAGCTCGTAAACTTCGGAACGTACCGCAAGTGCGTATCAGTGAAGTCACAGCAGGAAAATCGCCGAAGATATACCAATGGCTTGGAAAACACTTAATCGCCTATGACAGAATTTCAGCGAAGAACGAAGCGTACTCGTACTCATGCAATCAGCGTTTCCCGGATAGCACGGAACAACCAGAATTCAACTCTCGAAGACGATTACGGACGTCAACAATCTCGCGCCCCTCCAGCCTACCCGACGACGTTAACAGCCCGGCACCGGGAGCTGATTGGGCACACCGATGTGTTATAAAAAAGTTCTTGGAATGAATATGCTGCGCTGATTCGCCGAGAAGCCTTCAGTAGCCGAAGCAAGGCCTTCTGTTGGCTTCGTCCAAAAGTCAAGATGATGGCTCACCAGCAACCGCATCCTGGGCTCGTCCCGGGAATGCAGTATGGTCAGCACATCGGTCCTCCCAATCCTGGTCAACCTCCGGGACAGGGTCTACCACCTCAAATGATGCCAGGTGTCTCCGGGCCCAACGGACCTCATGTTAGCCAAGCGGGTATGATGGGTATGCAGCCAGGCATGGGCAGTGGAGGTCCTGGTATGCCGAATGCGCATGCATTATCTCACTTAACTCCGCAAGTCTTTAATCAGCAGCAGATGATGAATGCAGGTAAGCCGGAACTTTCTTGAAACCAGTTGTTCTATCAGTCTTTCGATATTGTCACAGCCGCGGAGGGAAGCCCAACTATTTGAGCGACGATGATTTTGGACCAGCCTACAGGAGCGAGTTTAATGGTGTCGATCCTTCCGGACGCTGGCTTGAGGCCTTTACTCATCCTGCAATGATATATGCTCCCTCGCTTTACTCGCATGCAGAGTACCGTAGTTCACTTGTCATCTTCTACGCTTTTTGCGTGTATGCGCGCCACAGACAAGGCAAGGCAAGGCGGCAAGGGTACGGATGAATGCATTCGTGCTTCTAAAACAAATCAACATCAGTGAGGTCCATTCAGGGATTCAAGATGATGACTTGTGGTGGTGTCCTCTGCCTCCTGCCGCGCAAGACGTTCAGACCGTTTTCGGACTGCGCCTTCCCTTGGAAAAATCCCCATAGGAAGCAATTAAAAGTGTCGTAGCCATCTCAGATCTGGCCTGCTGAAATAGGTGAACATGAGGGATCTGTTCACGACATAATAGTGAAGCAAAAGGACTAATAACCGATGGCCCTGGTTGTGAAGGCCAATATCATAGATCTCTGTGTACTTTGTCATGACTTGGTGCCGTCGCGGACATTCTTGCTAATCTTGGCGTCCCTACAGTGACCCCTCAACACCAGGCAGCCCTTCTGCAACAGCAAGCTTTAATACGCCAGCGGATGCAACAACACCAGCACCAACAACAGCACAACAATGCGATGGCAATGGGTCTACCGAATGGGATTAACCCTGGAGGAATGATTCCTCAACAGATGCCCCAGTTCCCGAATATTGTAAACCTTCCGAGTCATCTTCAACAACAGCAGCAGCTCGCTCAGCAACAGCAACAGCAACAATTACAGCAGCAACAGCAAGCTCAGCAACATCAACAGCCCCAGCAACAACAGCAACATCCACAGGCCCAGCATAATCAGATGCTAGCTCAACATATGGCTATGCAACATGCTGCATCACAGTCGGGTAACCAAGGGCAGCAAGGCCCTCAAGGGCAAATGCGTCCTCAACAACAGATGCCAGGAGGTCACGATCAACAGGCAGCGATGGCTCAGCAACAACAACAGCAGCAGCAGCAGCAGGCACAGCAGGCTGCTCAACAGCAAGTACAGCAAGCCCAGCAGCAAGCCCAGCAACAACAACAACAGGCCCAGCAGCAAGGTCAACCTGGTCAGCCTCCACAGCCCCAGCCGCAACAGCAAGGTTCAACACAGTCCAATCCCCAAGTTTCGGCAACTCAGCAGCAGCAATTTCAAGCGATGCAACAGCAGCAGCAAAGGCAGGCCGCTCAGCAGCAGCTCCTTATGCGACAACAAGTTCAACAGCAGGGTCAGACTCGAATGGGCGGGAACATGATATTGAAGCTCATGCAGTTTAGAGATCACCTCGCTCAGTATTCAGTAAGGGCTATTATATGTGGAAGCTTTACAGGACTGACAGGTAGTAGTCTGAAGCCAGCAACATATCGATGCCAGAACTGTCGAACTTCGTGTCCGATTTCTTTTCAGATGGAGGTACCCTTCGTCAACAGCTTTGGGACTCATCCGAGAACAGAACCAAGCAATTCGAGATTCCTACACCGATGCTGGCACGATTCTTCGCTACACAGTTCAAATCTGGAGTTGAAAATATTCAAATGGTTATTGGGCGCGCAATGCAATCGAATCTTCCCAACAACTGTCACTATGTCGAATGCACCAGGGCGAAGTTCATCTATTCGTACAACAATGAGTCTCAGGTACAAACTCTATTACCATGCGCTAGCAAATTGCTGACTAGCATATCAGCTGATATGTTCCGGGGAGTTGAGGGCCTGGTTTGGTCAGAACGATAAGCTGGATCTCCTGGAGTTCATGATCAACGAACACAAAGAATACATTTCAAGAGCATCCGTTGAATACCTTTTCTCGCCCGATTCACCCAATCAAAAAATCCAGTCCCCGAAAATGATCAAGGGAACGTCAAAGCAGGCTCGTCAACAAGGTCGTCAGCAAGCCGAGCGGTCAATAGTCCGGGGTGATCTACCGCCGTCATGCATCGGCTACATGGGCGTTGCAAAGGAAGTAATGGCGTATCTCGAGGTATGGTTTGGGCTACTTATGTTACTGGCGCTATGCTGACGGGACGTAGATGGGCGAAACTTTCAACTTGATGCAAGATCTGATCTTTTTTTCTCAACAAAATCCGTCAATTCCACCTTCCGACTCCCTTCAGCGCCTTGCCGCAACATACGCTGCCCAGTCACAGCAGATACCACAACCCCAACAGCATCCCAACTTTGCCGCTCTGCCACCGCACATGAACCCCGCTAATCAACCTCCCGGCTCCCGCACTCCTGGTCTAGGCAATCCCAATCTCCCGCAGTTTGCATCACCAGCCATGCAGAACCTCAATCTTCCGCGGGGACAGAACTCGCCGCACATGGGCCATACGCCTAGTCCTGCACAGGGCCATATGCAAGCACCAGGACTAGTAGCCCAGCATAGCCAGCAGGGATCGAGCAGTGCTGCAGCAAGTACTAATACGAGCCCGAATGCTACGAATAAGAGAAGGAGGCAGAGTACGGTGAAGGTGGATGGGGATGAAGGACCCGGTGGAGTTGGTGAGGTTAATGGAGCAGGCGGTGGTGGTGCCCAATCCAAGGTGAAGGCTAGTCCAAGAGTGGGAGGGAAGAAGCAAAAAGGTCCTGGATGAGCAGGCTTACTTCCGGGGTTTAGAAATATATTATATGAGTCGCATTTTGCCTCCGATCGCGAATGGCCTTGCGGTCAACCTATTTCAGGACTGCACCAGGAGACCTGGCGTTGGCGTTTTGGATAATACGTGCCGGTATTCACGCTACAGAGGGTTTACCTGCGAAACTGCGAAAGATTATTGCGCCCGGGCTGGGATATGCCGTTTGTTGTACCATATTTCGCTATTCGTGGAAACTTTTGCTGTATTTCTGTTTCGGCGTTCGACTCCGCGAAGGGTTGGCTCAAACGGCGCTGCATTGTCGATAATGCTACTTAGATATTCATGATCTCACGACGCCACAGTGGAACTATCCTATGTTTTGTAATTGGGGACTGCTCAAAATAGCTTGGCTTTTCCGTCCGTGTATATGCTTTGAGATTTGAAGAATAGTGGTGTACCTCGACTCGAAGAATGACGCATGAAAAGAACAAGATCTCACGAGCCCGAGTTGAGCAATAATGCAGTACAATCCCTCGCAAGAGCTAAAACTGCGCCACTTAAAATGCCTCTGAGGATGTATTGGGCTTAAGCTTAGGACATGTAGCTTGCCTCTCAGAAGCTTACAGTCTGGAAAGTAGAGTTCATGCCGTGATATAAGCATTCTATGACCACTGGCTGGCCTCCGCCGCGCCGCTTGCTTTCCACGCACTCAATATCAGATTCACAATGTGATCCACGTTTTTACCGTTCTTGACTTGCGCAAAAATCGTAGGTCCTCCATCCCTAAAAAGCAAGCAGTCTCAGCTCTGAACTGTTCGCGTTTGGTGATGGCAACAAACGTGCACTTACCGCATCTTCCTGGCGTCCCTTTCCATGACGCCCAAGTCCGCCCCAATGATCTCCGCCAAATCAGTCTTGTTCACGACCAGCAAATCGCTCTGCGTGATGCCCGGCCCGCCCTTCCTCGGGATCTTATCCCCTCCACTAACATCAATAACATAGACGATGAAATCCGCCAACTCCCTGCTATAGTTCGCCGCCAGATTATCACCTCCGCTCTCAATGAGCAGGATATCGGTGTTGAATTCCCTGTGCAGGTCTTCCAGCGCAGCAAGGTTGGCGGAGATGTCTTCGCGCACGGCGGCGTGAGGGCAGCCGCCGGTTTCGATGGCGCGGATGCGGGAGGCAGGGAGAGCGTTGTGCCGGACGAGGAAGTCGCAGTCTTCGCGGGTGAAGATGTCGTTTGTGACGGCGGCGATGGAGTGGTTGTCGCGAAGGGCGAGGCAGAGGGCGAGCATGAGGGCTGTTTTGCCGGATCCTACGGGCCTGGAGGAGAGTACGCGTCAGCAGCTGTTCCATGCAGTAGCCAATTGATGTGATGCGTGTCCGGTGAAGCGGAGTTCAAGGAGAGTGGAATAGGAACAGACATACCCACCAA
This sequence comes from Lichenothelia convexa, assembly GCA_021030975.1. Lineage (NCBI taxonomy): Eukaryota > Fungi > Ascomycota > Dothideomycetes > Lichenotheliales > Lichenotheliaceae > Lichenothelia > Lichenothelia convexa. The sequence goes on along the minus strand of JAGFMK010000019.1, from coordinate 132,209 downwards.
TGCCTACGGTGAATGCTCGCTCATGCCAGTTCCTGCCTTCCACAATTGGCATCTCCCGGCCAAGAAAGGAGCCAGGGCCGTCGAGGATCTCGTGGGTATGCCCGTGGTCGGCGCCGGCAGCGTGTGAGTGTGAGGTACCATCATGGGAATGTGCAAGAGTGGCTGCCATCTTGAAGGACCGCGGCGTCGATGACTTATACTCTTATTATCATGCTGGTAGCTCCAATGATGGAGGTTGTGCGGTTTGAATATGATGGTGTCCGGAGTGCCCCTCACCTGCCCCTCAGTTCCAGAACCGTTGAAATTTCTCCCAGTCAGCTTTTTTTGATATGAGATGGCGGCTACCAGCAATTTTTGTCAACCCAATCTCGAATTACCATCTTAGAAGAGTTATGAATTCAGTAATTGGTAGCAGTTAGGCTAAGTTAAAGAACAGCAAGCAACTCCAGTAGAGGTTTTAGAGATATGCTGTTCATTTGTTGATATAGATAAGCCTTTGAGCACGAGATTGCCACCAAGACTCAGCTTAGCTAGAGTAATTCTTCCTTGGTCTAGTGGTCATGATTTCCGCTTGTCATAACTGATAAGCGCGGGAGACCGGGGTGTAAGTTGTTCAATTCTCTGGCACGGAAATTATAGTCGTCTAACTTGCAAAACAGTCGATTCCCCGAGGGAGAGTTTCTTTTTCTTTTTGTTCGACCGTAGAATTGTATCAAGGTACATGTTCGTTTCTCAAACTGGCAAATTGTCTGCCTTCGTCTGGGCCTAGAATTGTTTTGGCCCTGCGACATCAACTTATGTTGGTCGCTCACGTACGTCAGCGGCCAAGGCTACAACTTCTTTCGAAGCCAACATGAACCTTACCTGCAAACCCCTTTCTATCCTCCACAACACTACCGAATAAGGCACAATATGGATGACACGGACGAGCAGCCGAAGTCAAAGCCCACGAGGTTTCTCGTCCGCTGCTTTGAAGAACTCGGCCTCGTTTCCATCTACGAGTCTCCCCTCGACACGAAATTACTATGCATACAACGCTTCGTCCGCCTGTTTGCCTATGGAGGCTCCACGCTAGTCCTCGCGCTGTACTTATCTGCACTTGGGAACAGTGATAGCAGAATTGGGCTGTTCATGACGCTCACCCTAGCTGGCGACGTGGTAATCAGCTTCTTCCTCACCTTGTTTGCGGATGGTCTGGGACGGAAAGCAGTGTTGGCTCTTGGAGCAGCGCTCATGACTGCAAGTGGAATAGTATTTGGATTGAGTGGGAACTACTACGTGCTACTGGCTGCATCTATCTTTGGCGTGATCAGTCCGAGGTAGGCTGTCTACCAGGATAACTCTGTGCTGACGATACTGATGCTTTGCTCATTAGTGGTAATGAGATAGGCCCGTTCCGTGCTATCGAAGAGTCGACACTCGCCCACCTCACTCCCTCTGCCGTTCGAAGCGACATCTTCGCATGGTACTCACTCATCGGCACAGCGGGCACTGCAGGCGGCATGCTAACCTGCGGCTGGGTCGTGAATCGTCTCAAAGAAGAGGGATGGAATGCAGTACGGTCATACCGGGTAGTGTTCTTTGCATATGCCGCCGTTGGGCTTATAAAGCTTGCGCTGGCTCTTATGCTCAGCAAGAAATGCGAGGTGGAGAAGAAAGTCACGCCGCAACGGGACGCGGAGACTGCACCGTTATTAGGCGATCGAGGTGTACCTGAATCAAAGAAGAAGAGCTGGCTTGAGTTACTCCCGACTATTAGCAAAGAGAGCAGGGGCATTGTTGTCAACCTATGTTTGTTGTTTGCGTTGGACTCGTTTGCATCTGGCTTGGCGCCATTGTACGCTTCTCCTACCAATCACCGTTGGTGCCATCCTCCTCGCTTCTTCGCTAACTTCACGCCGCAGATCTTGGATGACTTACTTCTTCAAGCGCAAGTTCAACCTTCAGGAAGGCAAGCTAGGTTCTCTGTTCTTCGTTACGAGCATCATAGCGGCCGCGTCCATGCTTGTCGCCTCTTCTATCGCCAAGCGCATTGGTAATGTTAAGGTTAGCTTCACATTCCCTCCGGACGAACTCGAGAGGCGGCTCTGTCTCCATTTACTGACTTCAGCCTTTCCAGACAATGGTATTCACGCACCTCCCCTCCGCCATCTTCCTCGCCCTCATAGGCATCCCCTCGTCCGTCGAACTTTCCATGCTCTTCCTCATCCTCCGATCCTGCACCCAATCCATGGACGTAGCTCCGCGGTCGGCCTTCCTCGCCGCAGTAGTCCTACCTACTGAACGGACCGCCGTCATGGGTACGATCAATGTGGTCAAGACATCGAGTCAAAGTCTGGGACCGCTTATAACTGGTTTGCTGGCGAGCAAAAACTTGTTCTGGGTCGCATTCTTGACTGCTGGATGCCTCAAAGCAGCCTATGATCTTGGTATATTAGCTGTGTTTGCGGGACATAAGCCGAGGGAGGAGCAGCATGAGGAGGCGCAGCGACGAGAGCAATAAGGTGGCGATGGACAGCGATAGACGATAGACAACGCGTCAGGCCGGACATTTCAAAAGGAGTTACTGCTATGGGTTTCGGACGCTGGAAGGGCCGGCGCACGCAGATGGAGCTTTTCTACACTTCGATGTGGTAACAAGACGGAATGCCGAGCATGTCTGATTAGAATAGATTGTATGAATAGTTGGCGGCAAACGGACGGCGACCTGGTCCAGGACTCCAGGTATACCGGCACACTGTATCAGCGAATAGTTCGTTTTCAAAAGGTTGTGTCGCCGAAATACTAAGCCAAAATACTGTGTGACGCACCCTGCAATTGTCATCATCCCACTCACTATCAACCATAGCCAAAGACGTAACAGCTGATTAAGTCACGTCTCACCAGAGTCACATTCACATGCAGATACTCGACATCGGTACTGTACGACTCAGAAGAATGCGTAATATATTCTTCAAGACCAAGTTGTAGACATATTCGATTCCACAATATCGAATGAGTAGTTTAATTCCAGGTACGCTAGCTAGTAACAAGATTATGTAAGAGCATCGTAAAAGGAAGCAGATGGGTATAAGAAACAAGGAAAAAAGTTGATCATGTCATCAAGGCAAAGCCGAGCTCTCCAAACATCTCCACTCTGAAGCCAAACACATTCTCTAGCCGTACCCAAAGCTCCAGACACTCATCAATCGAGCATCCTCAAAATCTCAATAATCCAGAACCAGCTTTCGCATTCATTATCAACTCCACTCCACCTGCATGTCTACCCAACAATAAAATAATCCACAACCTCATCACACGGCCCTACACCCACAGCCCCCTTCTCCTCATTCGGATACCTTATAACCTCCGTCAAGCCATTCGCCTGCCTTACGGGACATCCGCCATCATTAAGCATGAGCGTGCACGACGAGTCGGCGTGAGAGAAAGAATACTGCATGCAGCCCGCTCCGGTGGTGGTGAAGCATTCTGTGCAGCATTGTTCGGGGGTGGTGTTGGGGATGACGCGGTTGGTGGGGCCGCCGACGGGGAAGACGTAGTTTAGGCGGAGGGTGCCGTTGAAGTAGTTGTAGTTTGAGGAGGGGGCGCATGCTTTGTGGGGAGTTAGCTTGAGTGGGACGATTGTGGTTACGGGATGCGGTGTGGTGGGTGGTGGGAAGATGGGATTCGGGAGATAAGGAAAGGGAGACGGGGGGATAATTACCGGCATGTGTCTGCAGAGCCCTGTACGCCCGCGAGAAGGTGTAGGTCTGCGTGACCGTCGCCGTCGCAGGCGGATCCGCAGTGGATGTAGTCACACCAGGCGTGATGCCCATGCACGAACAAGCTGACGCGTACGCCGAGGCGGCACCGCACTGGGAAGCATATGTCGGTACGGTAGGCGTGGGTCCAGTAGCAGGTGCTTGTCTCTCGACAACGGCGGGAGGGTTGGTTGCTAATTCACGGTCGTCGACGGATCTTGCTGATGCCGCCGCCGCTGCTCCCATGGCGTAGACAGTGACATAGCTCGTGGTGTAGTAGTAGTCGAGATTGGTGTAGGATGTAGATGTCCTATAGTAGTGTTAGTAGATATTCTTCGTCTTCGCGGACGGAGGAAGTGGAAAAGGGCGAACATACCCTGATGGAGCGGGCGTTATAGTAACTGTGCTAATAACGTTCGTTGAACAGTCCCAAGCGCCTGATCCGGCTGATGCTACCGCTTGACCGCAGGTGTCTGCACCACAAGCTTGCCGCTCAAGAATAGCAGCTGCAAAGGTTGAGGCTGTAAAGAGGGGACCGAGGAGGAGGCTTCGATGCATCTTTGGGACGGGACGGGTCGACGGATACTCTTGCGTGATGATGAGAGATAGGATGTGTGATGGAGGGTGGAGTAGTGGAGCAGTCAATACTGCAGCGAGCCATCTTTTTATGGAGATATGTCTGCCTCATTGTGGAGAAACCAACACTCAGCAAGAGTTATCTTTACAACGCAAATCTTGCAGGCTGAGCTGGACGACGATAACTTTTGGGTCCTCGGATTCCGAAAGCTCCCAATAATCCTGGCTAGCATATGTAGAATTTTCAGGGCAATGCATGCTCGGGCAGGGTCGTGCAGACACGGATGAGGCAATTGACAAGGCTAATAGCGGACTATGAAGTACGCACCACTAAGATCCTAGCAATCAACATGATGTATCTTTCGTACTCTGCTACTATTGGCGACTGTTTGTAGGCAGTCCAAGTTTAGGTCTTCTAGCTTTCCCCAACCTGGCGCTTTTTCAACGCTAATGCAGGACAACCGTTGAGAGGTGCCATCGGGTAATGGCATGCATGAAGCGGGATGGCTGCCCTAAGCGGTTGCCAAGACCAAACCAGCCCGAAAATACTTCTGGAAGCTACCTAGCAGTTTGCTGTTGCAGAGGTGGTGGGCTCGTGGTACGGAGGATTACGATATCGACGCTATAGCTGTCAAAGGTGTGATACAACGACTCCGTATGTCTTTCGTGTCGAGTGGGAATCTTTTTAGTGCAGTTGAAGCCCTTACCTACGTCATCCGGAAGTTGGGGACCATCCCCATATTGTCCTTTATATGCAAGCATTTTGCACTATTCTTAGCACAACGAGGCTGCCTGATTGATTCATGCGTTGTTGCTTGTCTAAGGTAGGTGAAGGAACCGAGTACCATAGCTGCAGCTCACCCAGCCTTACGCTATCCGTGGTCCATGGAGTTTTCGCACGTGTCAGCCTGACTCCACACATTCACATGCAGATATACGAGGACAAGGTGACAAGAAGGAGAATTACCAACAAATAAATATTTCGGGAAAAGCCCAAACGCATTCGCTCCTGGTCGATGAACAGGTGGTCGATGCTGTCTAGGGTTACATGACGCATAGAGCCGATCGACACGAAAACGTGATATTGAATTTTGTGTTACTGCAACAAATGCATCTCCGCCTTTGCTATCCAGCATGGTAAATCTCTCTAGACGTCGCGAAGGATACGGGGCATGGCTGTACGACCGTATCCTGCATCAACTTGAGGCCGCCCATAGCATTTGGCAGGGAGCAGGCAAGAAATAGATAATACATGCCTGGGAATGGCATGCAGTCTTCATGCAAATCAGCCACTACCACGCATTCACATCGAAATATTCCTATGCATGTCGTCAGCACGTGCTCGTTAATCTACCAGGATACGCTGGCTTACCTCTCCAAAGAATGTAACAACAACAGTTCTATCCGCGAATTTCCGCCCTGCCAAGGCTTTGAGGGCCTTTTGTGCAGACTCGGGTTTGTCAAACTTCACGAAGATCTTGCCCACACCATTGGATTGCCTACTGCCTCCACTCGGCCGAGGTATCTTGAGCTCTTCCACCCTCCCGTATTTTTCGCATTCCTCTTTGACATCGTTGATGATCTCTGTCGTAGAATGTTAGCGTGCATGGTTGATTAAAACAGCAATGGTATGGTGAACAAACCTTCGTATTCCTCACTATCCATTAGCTCCTCAGCCGTCACCATATTTAGAAGCTGCAAAACTCGCCCCTGTTCCAGATCATTCGAAGTTGTGCCAGCAAGCATTGACATTGCGTTGACACCCATTTCAAGGCCAGATGCTTGTTGGATGCCAATGCTGGCTCGTTGCACCTTGAGGTGTTGATCGCCAAGTTCCATACCATTCAGACCTTCAACTGCGATATCTGTAGTTGCTGGCTCGAGATATTCGCAAAAAGCGATGCCCTTGGCTTCGAATTAGCACAGGTTTTCGATTACTTCAACACGTGACTTACCCTTGATTGCTCGGTACCGGTGTCCTTGACAAGTACAAAAGCTTTCAGCTCTCCAAAGGAGACCAGTAGCTCGCTCACTTGTTCGTCGGTGAGATAGGTGGGGATGTTCGAAACGCTAATCTTATTTGGTGTGTCCGGTACGTTTGTCGAGACCACACCTTCTTGGTACTCTTCCTCATCTGCAACGGCTGGCACAATGTAATCCCTTGGTCGACGAATTGACAGACCAGATGTAGCGCCATTGGTTGCGCCATTCGTCGTCTCCATATTATCATTGTCCTCCATTGTGATGCCGTCCAACGCCAAAGCAACCGTGGTATCCTCCGGCGACTTGAGTTCTACGAGAGCGAACGACCTATCCTTTGCGATCTGAGCGGACAGGCATGGATCAATGCCTTTGATGACGTTCAGGCCGTTGAGTTGTAGATTGAAGAACTCGACAATGGAGTCTTCTGTGGCGGACGCGGGTAGGTTGTATACGAATAAACGTTTCGACTGTCGGGCATTGGAGGGTTTAAGGGCAGCAGTACTGGCGGAGCCTGCAGGTTGGTTCATGAAGGCTTGTAAACGGCTTGGATCCATAGGTTGTTGACGAGGTGCTCCTGGTAGCGGAAACATTCCTGATAACTTCGCTTGCTCTGCTGTGACATTTTCATAACCTGGCGGCTTGATATCCCATTGCGCTAACCTTCTTTTCCTCTCCAAAATTGGCACCACATCCGTCAAATCAGGTGTAGGTTCCTTCTTCTTTGGCTGCGGTGTCCCACTTTTCTCCCTCTTTGGCTGTCTTGCGATGGCCCCAGGACCATCCCTATCACCTCTATCACCCCTATCACCCCTATCACCCCTTCTAGCCCGATCGCCTCGATTTTCGAAAAGATCTCGTTCCTGGCGAGGTGGTCTTTTATCATCCTCTCTTCGCTCGTCCCGTCTTGCCATACCACGGTCTCTATCCCAACCTCTGTCATCTCCCCGGCCTTTGTATCGATCTTCCCGCTCCCTCTCCCGGTAATCGCGGCTCGAAGAGTATGAGTCTACCTCATATTCTCGGCGCGAGGTTCGGTGGCCTGGAGACCTTGAGCGATGGCGACCGCTACCCCGATCCCCTCGATCTCCGCGATCTCCGCGGTCTCTGTCTCGGCGATCGTCTCGATATGATCGTGTGGACTGCGATTACGGTTGCAATCAGTGGGGGCATAGGAGTGGGTTTTATGAGGCTTACTTACAGCATAATCACGATGCCGACCGCTGTCTATTTTGAGCTTGTTAGCGCTCTTCTTCTTCTTCTTCTTCTCCGCCATAACTGGTCTGGCAGGTATGACGGCTTACCTCGAGAAGAATATGTGTCCCCGTTCATCGTCGTTACCACAGTGACCTGAGACTCAATGAGGCGCTCGCGGGCCCGTACTTTATTGGGAAGGCGTAGTGCTTGGCACGTAAAGTGCGATGTGGAGGTTCCACTACTAGGGCGATTCAGGAGGAGCGTGTCGCTAGGTAGATTCTGGGTGGTAATAATGTTGCGTACGGTAAGGTAGGGGATTTGCGATTGTGAGGCTCTGAAGAGCCAACTCGCGGCCAAAGGCTGGGCCGTGCGGTGACCCCGAGCCTTGGCTAAATTGGTGTCGCGCGTCTAAGTCGCGTCCTCTACACGTTCATTACTTTCTACCTCTTACCAAGGCTTCTCGCAATCGCTGTCGAGAGGACTTACTAGGGATGGGGGCTCTTCACCTACCAGAATGGCGCAAGCTGCCAATGAGTCTTACAGAACTGTGCATTGACACTACACTACGCTGTGGGCAGTCGTTCAGGTCAGCAATTCCACTACTGCTCTGAATCTCACTAATTGGCCGCAACTACAGGTGGAAAAGATTAGAAGATGATGTCTGGTCCTGTGCCCTCCATGGACGAATACTGTGCTTCCGACAAGATTCAAAACACCTACATTATCGTGCAATTTATCCCGTCGCCCACGGAGCTCTTCCTACGCCACCATCCTCTGCAGCCTCCTCGCCTACGAAGTCAACCCTGACAGATGACGACGATGATACGCTTGCTTTGGTTAAGCATTACCTGAACCTAGAGCCGAATCTCACCCAGCTTTACGAACACTGGTCAACCGCCGACCAGAACTTCAAGCGGAAAGCACCCAAGTTTACTGGAGTTCGTATACTGAAGCAGGATGCGTGGGAGGCATTGGTTGGCTTCATATGCAGTAGTAACAACAATATCATCCGGATATCGCAAATGGTCGAGAAGCTATGCCTTCATTACGGACCTTTCATCGGGCGGATTGGGTCGCAAGCGTTCCATGACTTCCCATCACCAGCGGCGTTAACCGGACCAAAGGTCGAGCAGCATCTTAGAGAATTGGGCTTTGGGTATCGCGCCAAGTATCTACATCGGACTGCCGTAATGGTCGCGAAAGATAAGAAGGAAGGGTGGCTAGACAGCTTACGGAACCCTGAAAACCCTGTGCTGAGGAAGAAGCCATCTCCGGCTGGTCAGATGATGGAAGGAGGCAGGGAAGGATATAGACATGCCCATGAACAGCTCCTACAACTACAGGGCGTGGGTCCGAAGGTAGCAGACTGTGTTTGTTTAATGGGGCTTGGCTGGGGTGAAGCTGTGCCTGTAGATACTCATGGTAGGCCCTATTGTTCCAGATTCGACGATCTCCGCCAACGTTAATATAGTCTGGCAAATAGCTCAAAGGGACTACAAGTTCGGCAAGGGTAAACATAGTAGTCTTACCAAAGCGACGTATGACGCAGTTGGGAATCGATTTCGCAGCTTATGGGGCAAAGAGGCAGGTTGGGCGCATTCCGTGCTTTTTACTGCGGACCTACGAGCTTTCTCGGAGAGATTGGCGATGAAGATTGAAGAAATCGAGAAGGTAACTGCCATCAAGAAAGAAGATATCGGCGAGTCAGCGGTTGAAGCTGCAAAAATGTTGGAGATCATCACAACTACGACCATCAAGCGGGAGTTTGACGATGATAAGTATCGAGTCCTTGACGTTGTTGAAAACCTTGAGACAAAGACGGTCAAGCGTAGACGCAAAGCTTGAACGACACCTGGATAAGCTGCAAAATGGTCTGCGACTATGCTTCTGTCTTTAAGGATGAGATCCGAAAACAAGACGACATTCGGACTGCCTGTGGATCTCTTCATCTGTACGACACACTGGAGCAGGTGCTGGATGCTAGGATGTTGCTGAAGCTGGCGGAGGCTTGTGGTTGGAGAACCCGAGTACCCCAATATAGGGGCGAACTCCCAGAGTTCAAGCGAGCAGCGATGCCGAACCGTCCAATGCCCACCATCTCTGTCACCTTACAGATGCGTTCCGTCTCTCTTGGCGTAACCGCTCGATAAAGCCATTCAGCCAATAGTGACTCAAGGTCCCATCGCTCATATTGCGAGCACCATCGATCAGACCGTAACAGTTGGGTTCACCGCAAAGGCAGTCAAAAGGTTGCGCCATCGTCCACTCTGTGCTCGGATAGAAGAAAGTCAACTTATCTCCCTCCTTCAAGTCTCTGTCTTTGAATCAGCTACCACGATTGAGGAACACTTTGAGCAGCACCGGGCAACTCTCATGAGTGCTGGGGACAGACATTATTACCTTCCTCGAGCCACCCTTACTTCCATCCCTTCCATGTCAAACTCAAGGCTGGGCGCGCAAGAGTGATTGACATAGAGCAGATCAGAGTTGAGCTCGATGTATTCCGTTGGGGATATTTGTACGCATGAGTACGTCTGTATAGGGGCTTTCGTGGTACGGCTGATGGGCGTGAAGAGGCTTCCAGCCAGCAGAGAAACCAAGGAGACGGCGTATGAGCTGTATTCCCCAGGCTCGTGGATGACCTTGATCAGCCCTGGGTGACTTGGCTTACTGTCCATTGGAGATTGCCGCTCGTCAGAATTTCTCGCCGGCATGGCTTCGGAACAGATCAGGCAGGTGATGGCTTCGGCGTTACTGGACGCAGTCTTTGATAAGGAATCGATCTTGACTAGACGCAACGAGATCGTACAGCTTTCTCTTCATGTACTTGTACGAGTCTGCAACCCGGGACGGTATTTTCACCGTTTATGAGAAGAAAACCTGGAAGTGACATGGTGACATACGGCGGGTGCTCGTCGTATTCATAGAGTGCCTCCGCACTCGGCCCGGATAGTCTGATGTGGCTGGGCCTAAGTGGAGTTTCTAGTGCTCATTAGTGTCTAGAGGTTCCGCTCCTCCGTATCCTGAGAGGGACTTGAATTTCAAGATACTGGAAGTCAAATGTTCGCTGGGCGTACACAAAATTTTGGGAGGCTCCAATCATGGTCATCAGTACCTGCAGTAACCGTCAGCCAATACCACGGCATAACAATAGCCCGCATTATTACTCGGGTCCGGCTCCACCTGCACCTTCAAGCACCCTGACTCCGCCATGTTTCCGACATATTACCTTATCTGAACAACCACTTAATACTCGAGTAGTTATGAATAGGGAGTATTTGTTGTGTCCGTCTAGGTTGTTCTCTGTCGACGTACATTCGAATGTGACCAAACATATATATACCGACTGGCATTTCCTCGAATGGACCTCGCTCGTCATGCTACCTCTCCGCGGATTTCGCATGTGAAAGACTTCCTCGCTCCTTGCCCAAGTAATAACATCGGTTGACCGCCGACATAATTAGACAAAGATCTTCCAATAGCTTTGTGGCTATTATCTGAAGCCGTCCATAGAGGCCACTTGAAGAGGGTCATTTTGCAATTCCAATCGTGTCATGGCGGCTTCCCCCAATATGCTCGACACAGAGGGCCAATGCCTTTTAAGCACGTCTGGACATCGGTCCTCTGATTCTGGAGTGAATTTCAGAGACAATACTCCGTGGCTGTTGACTTCTAGGAGCTCATTGCCTTTCATCCTGACATCGCTCTCCCTGGCCGTCTTTACGGTAAGATCGTAGCCGTTCACCCTTGCTCAGAATAAGGCTGAGCATCAACGATAGGACTCGTTCTCGTACGGTGTCGTAAGTCCATATACCGCCAGAATTTGTTGTAGCCACCTGCTTCCTTCAAAATGCTAACCATCCTGCGCAGATCGTCCCCATACTGCCATTTGACTTGCGGGACCGAGTGCATATTCCACTGGGACAAGGTTCGTCCATGGCCCAGGCATGCAATTCAAACTGCTGATATGTTACTGCTGCAGAGCAGTTCTACACTTCTCTGATGTTGGCAGTGTACGCATTCGCCGGCTTTGTAGCTTCACGTACATGAGCTCCTCTTCCTATGTTACGCAACATCTCGCTGACAGGATATGGGAAGCATTCTGCGGCTGGATAACCGATCACTCCTCCTCCCGCCGCTTACCGCTCCTTGCCGGCCTTCTTCTACTCGGCGGTGGTACAATCCTTTACGGCCTGGCACGCGATATATCCATGATAATCGTGAGTCGGGTTTTGCAGGGTATATCCATGGCCATTGTTTATACGGCATCCTTCGCATTGCTGCTCGATACTGTGGACAAGACCGCCGTCGGGCAATGGATGGGTGTGGTTCTCTCCGCTCAGGAAGTTGGAGTCGTTGCTGGTCCTATGCTGGGCGGTGTAGTATACTCACAGAAAGGGATCCCTGGCGTCGTGAGCTTAATGTGCGGGTTGATCGCGGTTGATGTCGTGATGCTGCTCCTGATGATCGAGCGAGGCCAAATCTCACAGTATCTCGTATCTTCGAATTCCACTAAACCTGGATACGGGGCATTAAACACCTCTGCCCGCAATGAAATTCACGAGACTACTTATTCGGACGGGGATTATGGACCTGCCCGAGACACGCACCCCCTCGTTGACGACCAAGGGGGAAAGTCGGGGAAGTCAAGACTGCCTTCGAGTTTCCGACTACTCATGTCACCGCCAGTCCTAACAGCCGTATATGGCGTGTTTGTACAAGGTGGCGTACTCTGCGCATTCGACGCAACGATCCCGCTATTTGTGCAGCGAACCTTCCACTGGGGCAGCTTTGGGGCCGGTGCCGTCTTCTTGACCACTGCCTTTCCAGGGGCCTTTGGCGGTGTCGCAGGAAAGTTGGCAGATAGATTTGGTGCGCGCAAAGTTGCGGCCTTGGGCTGTCTGCTCGCGGTTCCGCCAGTTATCTGCTTGAGGCTGGTCACGCATGAGTCGCAGCAGCAAGTCATTTTATTGTGTGGTTTGCTGACCTTGACGGGTAAGTATACAAATGGATGCTGTTGAGTGATAGAGGTTTTCTGACGATCACCCCTAGGTGTATGTTTGACGATGATTCTTAGCCCTCTCGCAGCTGATCTCTCTGCGGCTGTTGACGCCATGGAAGCAGCAGAGCCCGGCATCTTTGGCGCTAAAGGAGCGTATGGACAAGCGTATGCGCTGTTGACAGCTAGCATGTGTGCTTCTCAGTTTGTGGGACCGATCATTGCCGGTGCTGCATACGAGGAGCTTGGGTTTGGCAACATGTCTTTGGTGATTGGGATATGGCTTGGCAGCACTGCTCTGCCTGTGGTACGTGCATCATACGTTCAGTTATCGACCAAGCTGACCAAGGTGGTTTTATCATAGATTTTGTTTCCAGCGAGGAGGCCCACATAATTCTACGTTCAATGGACTTTTTTAGAAAGAGCCTTACGGTTACGCAATACCTGGAATCTCTCTTCGAACACATAGTGGCTATGTCACCATTCGCCAAGAGAGTGGCGAAGAAATGCACAAAGAGCTATACAGACTGGATCGATCCCTTAGGCGTCGGAGATGGGTGTTTTGAAGTGCTGTACCCGAGCGTCGTCAGTTGTGGAAGATCGATTTTGGTGCCCTGGGTGCTTGGTTTCTGCCTTTCTGCCACCATAACTGCCGTCGGTTACCAAAGGTGGATACTCATTTCATGTTTTCACACTTTTGGATGGCCTGCATATCTTATTGCCAGTGGTTCATTTTTCCAATACAACGCCGTCTAATCGTAAGGCAAAGCTCGAGCTTAGAAAGTGGTGGTGCAATGTCAGTGCGCTGTAGAACCATGGTACAGCAGGGCATTTGAGCTTCGTTAAATATCACAGTCATCGTCTCTTTCGCATTACCCTTCACTCCTGCTATTCTCCCTCCTCTTCAGCAGATTTGTCAATCACTCCGCATACCACTCGAAATGTCGCCCAAATCCTACACTCTTCTTCCTTGTCATGTCGACGATCCACCTCCAACTTACGAGCTTTTGGCCGAAAACGAACTTCATATGCAAAGTAGTAGCCCGGAGAAAACCGTAAGCAGGCACACTGTATTTGGCTCAATACTCGTTCGCTGGCATGAACACAGACAATCCCGGTAAACTTGGACGAGATCAAGATCGTCCCGAATGGAGAGATGGAGAAGTGAGTCCACAATCCGCAATAAAGGTGAATCTGTCTAATACGTGTTACAGCATTGCGAATCCGCAGATGCCCAAAGCCTACATGGGCGCATCCATAGGGCCAAATGACTGTGAGGGACGCTTGACATCTTATTTCAACTTCTGGCGACGCATCGTTGCCTCCATATCTATATGGCTGGGCATTCTTATCAGCTTGATCGAGATCATCATAATGGCCACCGTCGTGCTCACCTACGGGGATCACTCTTTCTGGGAGTTTACAACTACCGGAATGATGATCAAAAAGCTGTTACCAGCTACCCTTTTACATATTTACTGGAAGGTCTTGGGACGTTTTCTGAATGCATTTACCTGTACAACTTGATTGGGCCTGTTATCCCCGTTGCTGGCGCCTATATGTGGCTCTTCATTGAGAACCTACAGGAGGGAAGTTTGGCAGAGCCGATCATGGTAGCTTGATCTTCTTTGGCCAGTGACTCCACGTTATAGCATGCAGTGGAGCAGCGTTATTGGATTTTGAGTAGGCATCCATCAACTATAGATAGACGTCGGAACCGTATCAGGAATCATACTTCGATGGAATCGCCGGAATGAAATATATAAAGACGATAGCAGTAAGCAAACCGCAACTTCTCAAGAAGACGAATAGTAACTTGAGCGAATGGTGGGACGGTGACAATACGCTCCTGAGGACGAACAAAATCAAGGTACATATTCTAAATGTGAAGAGTATAATGTGTAAATATGCAATGCTCACTATCACCAAGTACCACGTTAACAACATTTAAAGGTTATCTTGTTATTATCCTTCTAATCGTCATCGTTCTCATCATCCTCATCGTTCTCATCATCCTCATCGTTCTCATCATCCTCATCGTTCTCATCATCCTCATCATTCTCATCATCCTCATCGGTCTCCTCATCCTCATCGGTCTCCTCATCCTCATTATCCTCATCGTTCTCATCATTCCCATCCCCATCATCCGCATCAGCATCTTGCAACAGGGCGTATCATCACCACGCTCCTATGCCGGATTATCTCGTCGGACGTAATAATTCGATTCACTTATGTGTTAATATTTAGAAGTCGTTCTGCGCTCCGTTCCGGCAGTGTACTTCCATCGCCTCGTCAATTGTCTCGATCCCTGAGAAGAGCAATCAAACTAGGGTAGCGGCCTCAAGATAAACATCCTGGTGTGCTCAGATCGGTCGGGATTATCCCATTGACGTAGAAGCTCTTAGGCTGTTCGCAACCCGCTCGCCGGTGGAACGCGTGACTTGACGGAGATGACGCTCGGTTTACAGTATGCTCCATGGGCGAGAGCGGCAAGCCGAGTCGAGCGGAATGTAAAGCATTAATTCGAAGCCTACAAGGAGCTGCCTTTACCTGAGCCACATTTATGCTGCTAACAGGATGTAGTGTGCCGCAATAGGTGTGGAATTCACGCAGCCAACTCGCTATATGTTCTGAGGGTCATTACGTGCTTGCGGTCACAATGCGGCAGTTATGCAGCTAAGAGCTTGATCGTAGGATATATGGCTGGAGCTCTCCTGATGCATCTCCTACGAGCGTTCTGGTCAGTGGGTCCCGTTTATTCACTTATGGTTTCAGTTGCAAGCATGAGTTTCCATGCATGGCCAGGACTCGATGCCTAAGGCCGTCTCGTAAAGATTTTCCCTAGATGGCAGTCATATGCAGTGTTCTTGTTGCCCGGCTCGACACATGCATCCGCCAATAGATTGTTGGATGTGTGAGATCCGAGTTTGCGAATAAATTGAGACAACAGAAAGTAAATATGGCTTAGCCACTTAAAGGCGCACCCGAGAAGAGCTTACTGGTCATTGTTGTGCCACAGTGGATGTATTGCGCGCTAAAAAGTACAACCGCCCAGTTTCACATCATTTTCTGACTTTAAGGTAGGAAGCTGCCCATAAGACATTCTACGGATGTAAGTGCGTGAAGTGTACTTCCTCACGAGAGTCAGACTTTCTCTTCATTATGGTTTCTGCTTAGTCTTCAGATCCCCGCATTCTCGTACTTTATCTCAAGATTCTCCTCAATTCGCCGGTCCCCTCTCCTGCTTGTCCCTGCTGGTGCTGCTGCTGTCGCTCTCGTTGTCGACAATTCCTTTTGCTTCCAGCACCTTGCGCAACAAACGATTGCTTTCCTTCAATTCAGCGATATCCTGAGCTTGCTTCGCAAGTTGCTGTGCCAAATGTCCTCGGGGGAGAATCTAAGGATAGAAGAGGTTGCTGGGACAGAAGCATTAGCGTTATAATAGCATCTAGGGTTCCTAGTATAAATTTATAGGCTCGCATGCCTGAGAATTTGGTGGAGCATGCGGGGTCTTGTGTGACCCTTGTTTGCACCTTGCAGCTTGCGGCGAGGCCCTTTCGTTGCAGTCCTCCTCAGACGTCTCCCGCAAGACTTTAACTTGAAAAAGACAGAAGCATCAGCGAGACGGCAAGAGTTCGAGTTCTCTGGAAAGATAATTCTCCGCAAAGATAATTCTCCGCATTCATACCTTCAGTTGCCAGATGCTCATCACTTTTCCATAATCTATCACATGGCTGACCCTCCAATATTATGTACCATCCCGGATCCTGACCACACCAAATGGCTTGAAACGTGGTTTTTGGCGATAAGAGGACCAAATCGCTGCAAGACACCCCGATGGACTAACGAGGAATGCTCAGAGCAAGACTGCCAGCCTGAAGCGAACTCTGTTCGTACCTGCTTAGACGTCTGCCGCTTTGATCCATTCGCGACGTTGCCTGTGAACGCTTTCTATGTGGGCGAGGTAGCTCAATGGCATTTTCAGACAATCAAGCCTTGGACAGACCAAGCTCTGTGGTTGCGGCAGCTTGACAACAATCTGATGCGAAGTAGATGGGCATCCGCTAGTCAAAACGAGGGCCTCTTTCATAGCTTGCTTTGTACCTCCATTAACAAGAAGGCTGCGGCAACAGGCCAAAGGGACGATATCAAATACTTTTACCACCAAGGTCAAGCGCTACAGGCTATCTACAGAGGACTGAGAGGTAAATCCCCTAAAACAAATTACCTTTTTACTACAGGATCAGTTGACTTGACAATGGCAAGCAGACAAACACCACAATAATAAAGACTCTGTCATAATTCTACTGGCTATTCAAGCTCAGCTTGCTCTCTATGAAAGAGATCGCGATGCTGCCAAGGCCCACATAAAAGCCGCATACAATATCGTCCTAAGAGATGGAGACGTCACTCTACACTCTCTCGGCTACTGGGCATGGGTATTCATTGTTGCCTATGACCTTAGAGTTGCTTCGATATGTCTGGAGAAGCCGATTCTGCCATACTGTCCTCGAAATCCGTGGGCAAAACTTCCTATAGGCCTGATCCGCCAAGCTCATCAGCATGCCCTATCACACTGCAACTGATGCCGGTCTCTTCTCCATTTGCATACAGTCTTATCCTAGACTTACACCAAGTATGTCTCGCGTTAGGCACGCAACTTCAGGAAGAAGGCCTGTTCGCCTTTATGCACATATATCTCAGCACAGCCTATCAGCTCTGTTGCTTGGTAGCGAACATCACCCGTACCGGCTACGGCCCGGTTTGGACTAGCGATATCATATTTGTATGCGCAGAGATGTTGCTGTGGAAGAGCTTCCCTCCTATGGCCGTGTCTCTATCATTCATGGATATACACCAACTCTATCTTTGTCAGACATTGTACGAGGGCTTGGTTCGTGAGCCTAACCTAATTTCCTCTTGGCGCCAGCAAGCTCGTCATATCGAGTCCCTTTTCTGGGTGCTTGCTCTAGGAACCATCGCTGCACACACTACTTGGAAGGACCAGTCGACATCACTGCATATCCGGCAATGGTACTCTCATGCGATGAGGCAAGTTACTGCCGAACTACAAGTGCACGATTTCAACGAACTTGAACGAGTCTTACGACTATTCCCGTGGCCAAGTTGCGACTTTGCAAGGGATTCCAAAATGTTATGGGATATCGTCAACTATCGTCAACTTACATGGAGCGTCTTAAACACTTGTGTTGCTGGATCGTGAAATGCTAGCAATATGGGGGTGGGCCCCTGGGTCGTCAAGATTTCCTTCTCATACGGGGAACTATCTGTGCATCCAGGAGTGTTATCAGGCGAAAATGGAAAGAAAATACCTGTACGTTCACTTGGTCCTCCAACGACTGCTGCTTAGTTCTGCATTGTTCATCCTTTTCAGCGAGTAGCTCGTCATATTTTCCCTTTCTGTCCTTTTTGAGCGCGCGCACGTCACCGTGCAGAGTTCTGAGTTCTGTTCCCAGATGGCCAACCGCTCCACTGGATACAGAATCCGTAGCGTGGATGTCACTTTGCGAGTGGGAGCTAGTTGGTGAGGTCGTATTGCCAGGATGCAAACCATTTGCATTTGTTCTGGTTGATGGCGAATGTTGAGGATGGAGGCTAGGAGAGGGATCACCTCCCTCGGCCAAAGGTGACGCAGGTCGTAACGCAGTCCCACGGTTGGCGGTTCGCGTAGCAGTTCCGTCCTTTGAACGCCTCTTGCCAAGACTGGACCGTTCGAATTCAAGCTCATTCCCTGTATGCCTCTTTGACGCCTGGTATTTCTCCTCTGCCTCTGGGTCGAAGCAGTTATCGAATGCCTTTCTTGCGTCGCGTTCGAAAGTATCACTCTTCGGCTCCACTGTCTCGCCTCTCAATACCATGCGCTCAGCCCCTGTCATCAATAATGTATAGTCGGCCACGACGGGAAAGCGGTCCCAGATTGCTTCAAATATTTTCCGATCGAGGAAACCTCCTATCCCATGATAACCACCGCCACGCAGTACACAGAATATATTTCGCGTAGGACTTCTTCGCTGAAGTTGGCATGAACTTTCTGGGCATGCTCCTAAGGGAACGCTCTCTCGTTCTCCTCGATTGGCGACTTAAGATGTGCTAGCGCAACTAGTGCCGCTGCATCCAATGTGCCCGTTGCGGAGGTGGCTTGTCGTAAGGCACCTGGACTGACTTCAGATGTGTTAGAAGCTCGATGTGGTCGAAGGAACTGTGGTCGAAGGAGCTATGGACGGTGAGGTAGGCTGTTCACAGCCTGTGAGATTGGCTGTTCTGGGTCGTCAAAGTGCAAATCGGTCGGGCAGAAGGTAAGTGACTTTCGGGAGGTTCTGGTGGCGGTGATAGGGATCGCTGCAAGACGAGCCCAGACTATGTGCTAGTATCAACTAGCACGATCAAGATACTGAGAAGCAAGACGTGAACGGGATGTTTTGTCAACTTCTTGCGCTGATGAGGTTGTGTGAACAAGGGCAGGAAGTAAAACTTGGAGATTTTATATTGTCATTTTCACTTCGGCATGAGCTCATCAGCCCTGTAGACCTTTCCAGCCTCTTCTAAACCCATAGGCCATCAGTTCACCGAAGACAGACCCTGCCTGCTCCAGGATTGTTGTTGTGATACCGACCTACCTGGCCCATATAAGACTCCGAAAGCGCCGCGTACCTAGGTATACACGTCGTGAGGACCGATGACCGCCTCACACAACCCATCCCTCCACTTCAACACCTTCTGACCCGCCAATCACGGCCGCGCCGTAGACCCTAATCGGAATTCTGACCTCAAAGCTTTCAACGTCCACTCTTTCCACAGCTCCCATAACCGTGCCCCTTTCATCTTCTCTCACCACCTCTAACAACCCACTTTCATCCTTTCTCAGCCCGTCAGCTTCGTTTTGCTGTCCTTCACCACCATCCTCCTCTACTGGAGCTGACATGCGACGGTCCATAGATCGCTCTTTCAACACAATAAACTCGATCCTAATATTCCACCCGCCAGAGATACCACTCGTGATGAACTCCGGGGCCCCAGATTCCGGAATGGCGGCGCTGAACACCGCTCTGCGCGCCCACATGACGTTCTCACTCACAACAGCATGCACCTTCCGGGTTGCGCGGGCGATGCTAGAGGCGCTACGGAGAGCAAATGCTGGGTCGACTGTTTCATAGGACTCGAGCGTTGTGGTTATGGCGTAGGTCGTGATATCCGGTGCCACTGAAACTTTGGCTGCCGGGATGTCAGGGGTAGAAGAGGCAGACGAACCTTTTCGGGCATTGGAGCTGGTTGAGGATGCAGAGTCGGCGGGGAAAGAAAATTCGACAATAACGTTGACCGTCTCGCCTAGCCTGTAAGCGATCCGCGGCAGGGACACGACGGCAACACGCTGGCCCGAGCGCGAAATCTCGAAGCGGTTTGGCGCTTGTTTGGTGCCTTCACTGGGCTGGTTGCTTCGCAGGATAGCAAGGTCGATAATTTCCCTCACGGCAGAAGGCTCAGAAATGAAAGACGATCGGCGGCGTGAGACGTGTTCGGTGGGAGAGAGCAGACCTAAGGATAAGTCTTGAGACTGGTTAAGGAGCTTGTCGGTGTAGGCGAGGAAGTCGTCAGGGGATGATGATGAAACCCTAGACCTGGACGTCGAGGTGAGAACTGAATCGGAGGGGCTGGCTGGTATTTGAGAAGTGCGTGCTTGGTCACGAAGGATAATGTACGGAGACATAAGATCGTGTCCTAGGATCTCGCCACTACCTGCTTAGCTATTAGCGATCAGTTTCGAATAAGTAATCAGAGTTACTCACTGTTGACACTCCCAAGTACGCGGAACGGAACCTCAACATGCCTAATCTGCTTCTCATTCTTAGATCCAGGCCTCTGAGTTCCAATCACAAGGTTATAAGTAACTTTCATCACCCTTCCTCTGTAGCTTGGCGGTAAGCCCCTGGGCAGCGTAAAGCTATAGTTGAAGCTTCTGCTCTCACCCGGCGGAAGCCGCAGATCCACAAACAATATGGACTGGGGAGTGGATAACAAAGGAATGGACTTGGAGCTCGCGATGCCTCGCATTTCTCTTATGCTACTTTGGGCTCCGCCGCCCAAGAGACCACCAATAGAGTCGCTGATATTGCTCCAGCCTAGCCCGCCGAAGAGACCGGTGTCCGGTTTTGACTTGTCCACACCGACCACACCGCCGCCTGCTTGACCACCAATCACGCCTCTGCGCTTAACTTCCTCGAACGGAGCTTGAGTGACCAGAGAGCCATCGACGGTGAACGAGCCAACAATTTGAGCATAGCCCATCATCAACGTTTCGGGTGGTCTCTGGTGGTTCGTGGGTGCTAAATGAGAAATGCGCCGAACGTGTGTCGGTTTGGTGAGCAGCCGACTGGCAGATTGTGGTGCATATTCCGAGATGAGAGTCTCGTTTGAATGATTGCTCATGGAGTAGAAGTCACCGCTACTTCTCGGCGTGGCGTCCATACTCGCACTGGAGAGTATTTTCGCGAACTGTGGAAGGTTGTCTATAGCATTTTCTGGTGGTCTTGGGGAGTGCGAGCGGAAATGCGAAGCCATTGGTGCGAGATGTGGAGGATTCCCAGCGGCTTTAGAGCTTTCTTCGACCGCAGGCATAACAGGGAACTTGAACTCTTGCGGCAGAGACTCGGATGGCTTCCTTCGAGTTCCGGAAAGCGTTGGTGTTGATGGAGCCGTCTTCCTACCTGTTAGTCCGGGCCGCACTGGTTGCGAAAGTGCAGTGAATGGTTTCTTAGACTCAGCAGGAGAGGCTTGAGCAGCTGACTCTGATAGGGGAGATGGCTGATTGGAACGACTTCCGATTGAAGCTACCTAGCATCAGCAAGTTCATGCTCCATAGTCTCAAAGTCAACTATGCATACCGAAAGAAGGACTACGAGCGCCCCCGCGATCGGGCATGACCTGAAGACTTGCAGATCGGCCATGCCTGTATCCTGGTCTTCGTGGTACAGCAGAACTTCCTTGCCCGCGAGTGTCTCTTCCTCCCACTTCACTCCCCAGTGATATAATGGATACCGATCTCCCATGTCTCTGCTTGGCGTAGCGTTCAGTATGTCGCTCATCGTTGGTGAAGTTCGACTGCGGGGGCTTCGGTGATCTCTGCTGAATGGGAACATTCAACGATAAAGTCGGTCTGTGTCCTCGATGTCCTTGTTGATTTGTGTTCGCAACTGGGATTGGCGGTCGCCGTGTGGGTGGTTCTCCAGCGGTTCGTAGATGAAGGACTCTGTTGTTCTGCTGCTCCTCTGGCGTGACGCCATTGCTCTTGTAGCCTTGGGAGTCTGCTCCAGCATCACCAAGTGCTGGAGCAGTATTCTTAAATGTTATCGTGCAATCCACATCTTCGCCGGCGAACACAGCTGGCTGTTTGAATTGCACAAAAGCTCGGATCGTGGAGGAAGAGCGTGATGACATTGTCTAGCTGGAGCCAGCATGTTCGGGATTGGTACGACCATTGAAGGCATTGATTGGTGCAGGGATATATTGTTTTAGAGATTCGAACGGTTTTGCAGGCATTGCAACAGGTGCTGGCGCTGCCGCAATGTCTTGTAGAGGCTTGGTGTGGTGTGATCATGTCTTGGGATCAGAGCGACAGTGGGAGGTGAAGTCAGCGAACTCTCCACATTCCACTTTGGAAATCCTCATTGTGAGATCTTCTTATCTATGGACAAGAAAGTA
Organism: Lichenothelia convexa; assembly: GCA_021030975.1. NCBI lineage: Eukaryota > Fungi > Ascomycota > Dothideomycetes > Lichenotheliales > Lichenotheliaceae > Lichenothelia > Lichenothelia convexa. Next base: position 110,000 of record JAGFMK010000019.1, on the reverse strand, counting down.
TATAGAGATTGACATCACCGGATATCACGATAGTGCGGTTAAGTCTGTATCACCCGCAATTGCCTTTGGGATGGCTCTCACTAATGACGAGGGCTTCATAGCGTACTATCAACTGAACACCGTTCTATAAAATGCGCTGCGAGACAGCTACTTCGCCATCGTCCTGCGGCTCTTCTGCCCCTGTGAATACGCTTTCCCGAGACCTGTTCGGCCGCCGTTCTCTTCTTTTAGCATCCTTATCAAGCTTCCACTGCGGCATGCTGACTCCCATTTCCCTCCACTTCTTAGGTGGCTTTGCGCCCAGCTCTACCATCTTCGTCCAGATCTTTTCTCCACGCTTGTCCCACCGCCGCAACCTGTTTTCCTGCTCTTCTTCTGTTGGCCTCCACTTGCTCTTTAGGATGCGCCTGATAGCTTCTGGTGAAACCTGGAACTGATTCGAGAGGAGCTCGGTAGTGAACTTGATCGGGTCTTGAGCATGGAGAGCGCGGATGCCTTCGAGTGCGTCTGGCGACAGACGCTTTCTGGGATTCCAACCTTCTTCGGCGAATTTGTTTGTCAGAGCATCCTTCTGGATCTGCCATGCGTCTCTCGGTTCTCCAAAGGGTGTCTTTGTAGCGACTCTTTTATTGCTTGGGGATGGGACGGCATTCGAAAGAGGTTGTTTGCCCGTAGCGGGATAATCGGATGCAATTCTTGTTCTAGTCCCAATACTCCGTGTTGACGCACCAGTCTCCTTCGGAGCGCTCGCAGCGCGAGGATTCTGACGCAGATATCGAGTTTGTGGCGTCTCTCTCGAAGGGGTATGATCTGGGTTGACAGCTTGATCGTCCAATTCTTCTATAGTGGCTGCTTTGAGGATGGCTCGCATGTTCTCGTCATTTAGCTCCAACACTGAGCCTTCAAGCTCTATCGTACTCTCAAAGTCCCTCGATTCATTTCCTGGCGATCCCTCACATGCCGCGCCTTCCCTGCTACTGTCATGTCGAGGCGGTGTTTGTTCAAGGCTTGTGATGGTCCCTGCTTGACGTGGTGCAAGACTCTTACGGTGATTCACGGTAGTTATTGGATGATCCGTATGATATGCGCTTGGTGCTGCTAGAACTCGATGTCTGCGCGAGAATTCAGTGGAAAAAGGCCGCTTCTGCGAGATTGATCCGCGTGGTATTTGGCTCAACGGGGCCGGTAAGTTGATCTCCACTCCTCTCGCTCCTCGGATGAAGAGTTCAAGAAGATTCTTAGAGCATGCTGAGCATCTCATACTTCCAATGTTCCACGGAAGGTAGCCGGATACTCAGGATAACTAGTTGGGTAAGGAGTATTTGTAGTTGTTGTTGGACGACTGTACCTTGACGCAGGAGGCGTCCCGTTCCTGAAAGCCAAGAATCACATGCAAGGACCATGGGTGACGAACCTGCAGAGCGATTCTACACTCAATCGTCGCAGGGAGCAGCAAAACATCTATTTCATGTCGTTTTTGGCCGGAGTATTTGAGCTTGCAATAAGAGAGTATAGAAAGTTCAAAACCGCATTGCTAGGAGTCATGGGCCGGCTGCATCTCCACGTCGAGGGTAGATCTATATTCGCCCCAAACCCGCCTCGTGACGCCATCCATGTCTCCACGAGCAGATCACCTTAACTTTCCAACTTTGTCTCCTTGAGAACATCTCACCTTTGTATATACGTTCACGAAAGAAAACAGAGTTATTCTACACCGTGATGGCTTGGCCTAATCCATTCCGGTGGAAGACCGCAAATACTCGAACGTAAGAAGACCTGGAATAGTTGCCTTCGCATCTACAGATCTAGAGACTGACCGATCACAGCTGCTGGGGCTACACCTTCGAACTCACGCCAGACCACTTTACTCCGGAGCAAGCACATCCTCTCAAGTATACCTACGACGTCCTCGCCGAAGAATGCCTCAACCGACTAAACGAGATTTCGCCACCTCCCCGATCTGCGCTTCCCAGAAACAGTGGTCAATACGCAGAAAAAGAGCGGAAAGCCGAAGTAAATGAGGATGGCCAGCCCGTCCAACATCGAGATCTATACGCGCTGCTGCGGGATCACGCACATGCGGACGAAAAGCTCTCGCAGCTGTGGAAGGAAGTCAATACAGTGCCGGAGTGGGTAGATTGGGATCAGATAGCAAGAGGCCAGGACGTGTTCTATCGTTATGGCGGCGCTGCTCTCACTGGCCTCGCATACCAGAGCCTTCTGGGTGGCATGGGTGCCGCGCGGGTCGTCGAGGTCCTAGCAAGAACAGGCGGATTTACGACCAAAGTGGCGAGGCGGAGATTGTTCGAGACAACACAACACATTCTTCAATGCACCAAGTCATTGGAGTCCATACAGCCAGGAGGCGAAGGTTTCGCCTCGTCCATCCGAGTCCGTTTACTGCATGCCGCCGTCCGCCAACGCATCATGAAAATGGCTTCGCAGCGTCCAGAGTACTACAATGTCGAGAAGCTTGGCATCCCAATCAATGACCTGGACTCCATAGCGACAATTGGGACGTTCTCGGCTACCTTGATCTGGCTCTCCTTCCCACGACAAGGCCTCTACCTCCGCGAACAGGAAACAGCAGACTATATAGCCCTGTGGCGGTATATAGGCTATCTCGTCGGCTGTCCCACCAAATATTTCGAGACGCCCGCCAAAGCCAAAGCGATGATGGAAAGCTTGCTTGCGAATGAGATCCAGCCGACTGAGACGAGCAAGATCCTAGCCAACAATATCATCAGGAGCTTAGCAGACCAACCGCCCGGCTACGCAAGCGCTGACATGCTGGTAGCTGGAGCCCGGTGGTTAAACGGCAACGAACTCTGCGATTGTCTTGGTCTGCCTCGACCTAGCATCTACTATTGGGCGCTCACAGCAGGCCAATGCATATTCTTCATGGCTATCTGCTACACATACCGGTCCGTCGCATACCTCGACCGGCGGAAAGTGTCAACGCTGAGACGGGTCTTCTACGCCATGATCGTGGAAAGCAAATATGGCTTGGAAGGGAAAGAAACGATGTTTGATTTCAAGTATGTTCCCGAATATTCGACGATAACGGAGATGGGCGATGTGGACCCAGACCAATTGGACCATTCGAATTATGTGGAGCGAAGAAATCTGAAAGCGCTAGTTATTGCGGTCGGATGTGTTGGAGTTGCGAGTTGGTGCGGGTTGAAGATCGCTTCCGGAGTTGTTTCGCTGGTAGGGCGATTGTGGCGATAGCATTCGTCTGGGGGTGGAAGAAGTTGAAACATCGTACCGTTTCTGCCCTTCCTAGTTGGAAAGATCAATGTAGATTTCGCTGATAAGACTACCTCATCAATGTTATAGGAAGACCTTCTTATGCTCTGTGCATCTTGATTGCTTTCTGTCAATTCGCCTTACGTTCAGACTTTTCTGAGTGAAGGCAAACCTATGTTTATGCCATGCCTAAGACTTGATAGTGCAGAGTAACATTGAGCAGAATGCGGCGTTGGCGAGGTGTCTTATGAATCCCGTATACAGCTCAGTCCAGCCGAGCTTGACGCTGCCGAACATGAGAAGCATTCCTCTAACACCCTGGCTCGCAAAAGGTATATAAAATGTAGGCTAAGGAGCTACTCCGTTGGAGATTGAATGCATAACCTTTCTGCGCTGGCTATGATTACCCTCAAACCGTTCAAGGGGTGTCAAAAAAGAGAGCCACTTCTGTGAATCTAATTCGACCATCAGGCAACTTGAGCAACTATGTAACAGTCATCATTCTATTGTTATGATCATCATCACTATCTTTATTATTTGTCGTTCTCACAAATTATACCACTCCATCATCATGTATAGGCGGTGAACACCAAGGGCGCGTTGACCTCGCCAAGAGGTAACAGTGATAACAAGCACGGAGGTGTGAATTCTAGTGATGATTATTAGGTTATCAAGCTTTTACGAAGATTACCAGTCTTATATAAACACATTACTATTAATAAAGCGATCCACTATATGTCCGCAGTTCCTAAATTACCCTAATGAGTATCACTCCTCACGCTGCATACCGGGGCGCACGCAAGACGGTCGTTGTCGCCGTATCTCGTCAACATAGCGCGCTGGGCCTTTAAAAAGGTTCCTCGGGTGAAGAAGTCCATATACCCCAGGCTTCTTACTATATCATTGAGACATCTGGCCTTTGAGAACCATCAGTAAGGCTAGGCATTCGATTCACCTCCACTTTTGAATGGTCGACTCAAGATACCGGACTTGGCCGTTTGTGTAGTTGTTAGGTAGGATAACCGAACCAAAGTCTTACCTGGCGGACGCCCTTGGTTTCGGGATGAGCGATTAGGCACCCAGTCGTATCGTGAGGCCACCCTTTTTATACCTTAGGTCCTTAGAAATATAGAGGCTCTATAGAGTGTAGCGGGTAAATAAATAAGAGCCGCGAGCAAATAATCTTTCAAGCCGACACTATCAGGTTCCCACTATAAAAGCACTGCAGTAGGAGGCAAAGAAGTTCTGTCTGGTGTCTAGTCGGGCATTTTAGGTCGATATACTATTGTATACTTCAAGAAGATGTTGAGGCCAGTACTTCTCTTTAGAAAATCTTAGGCACGTCTCGACAGCATATTGCCGGAAACAAGCCTTTTTAAAATATAGAGCCATAAAGCGTTTCCTTATCGTCATGCGCTTTGAAGGGGGTATGCCGTGTCGAGCTCCAGTCTTGTTGCGGAACGCGTATTGTAGTCTTTCGAGAAGTAACGCAGCATCACAGCATATTGCTGTGCCTTGACGTTATGCCTTGTAAGGGGAGAGAAACTGCCTACCCGAACGGAAGTACTTATAACTGATGCGAAAGCTTTTAGTAATGCAGATGCAGGCGTCCCATCGGCCGGACTGATATTATGGTACCTCAATCGGTAACTGCCCACAATCCACCCATCCTCTCCGAATATTAGTCCCAACCCACCCATCTCCTTGTTTATTAGTCCCGTTCCACATTTTGTGAGTGAACCCACCCATATTCTGACGGCAGGCGGATATGCGAATGATCTAAAATTGAGGGATTATCTTCGCGGCAACCATCCTGTCGAAAGCAATCTTGTAACCTTCGACCGTATCAATACTTTCCGTGAAACCAACCTGGCGAGCGCGAGACAAGTCGTACTGTCTGTCGAAGTCGAATTGGACCAACATGAAATGAACGTGACCCCAATTCTGAGCTTTGATGGCTTTGCTGTCCAGAGACTGCTCACGGCAAAACTGCTCCCAAGTATCCATGTGTTTTTCGGCGAATGTTTGCATTGGTTCTGAGCCTTCTTTCGGACCGGTACCAACAAGGCCGAAGTAGCGACAAACACCGGGCCAAACATTTGACCATGTAACCGCCTCGTCCTGATTGGCAGTATTGAAGACGCCTCCGTTACCACATTTATCTGGGTTCACAGCGGCAAAGATCTCCATCTTTGCAAGAAGTTCCTGAAAGGTGTCCGAATGGGTCGAATGATAACCGTGGTCGTAGCCTGGGAAGGGCACTTCGGCATCCTCTCCATGAACGATCCTGTAGATTGAGAGGTACAAGGCAATGCCTTGGGCCATATTCATGGTATTGTTGCCAGGAACAAAGCCGACGATACCATCAGGTCGTATCTCGGAGAAGGTCCATTTCTTTCCGTTCGACACCTCTTGCAGTAGATCGTACTGGGCATAGTAGAATATCTTCGACTGCCAAGGCTCTGGGATTCGAGGCATGTCTTCTCTTAGAGGTGGGTGTACTCCAACCTCTTTTGGGAACTCTAGTCCATATCCTTTGCCGCCTGTCTGCAGGATGACTGATTGTAGGTTCGGAGCGAGCTTTTCCAGTGCTTCGATTGAATTCTTGAGCAGTAACGTGTTGATCTGCTTCAAGTCCTCGAAGTTGTCTTTCTGTATATATGCTGAAACATGTTAGCCTTCAATCGTAACTCTGCGACAAGGAAGGGACAATACCTGTGAAAAACACATGTGTTATTGTGTCAATGTCCGGCACCTTGCTTTTGAGATCGCGTGCTATTTGGCCAACGGACGCAGTCAAGTCGATGCCGCTGACCAGTTGCGTTCTTTCCTCCGCCGGTATCTTTGCTTGTTCAAACGAAAATGGTCTGTTCGTTTGACCTGTAATCCTCTTCCAATAGTCTTTCGAAGGATAAGAATGCAGCTGGTTCAGTAGAGACCATCCTGAAATTCCAGACGCGCCTAGCACAAGAGCATGCGGCTGCGACATGATTGATCTTGTCGAGTTTGTTGTAAGCGATGGAAGAGAGGCGCGGAGCTAACGAATTCGTGCAAACTCTTTCACGTGGACGAAGTGTGAGCTGCTAGCCCATCGCAGGCGGTCTTCGCATGCTTTATGATCAGCGTCCGCAAACCGTCTTCCGGTGCACGCTTCAATTTTCGCAAGAAAACTAACTATCCTTCTTTCAAAAATATGACACTGTAGTTTCGATCGGGTAAAAGGCCGCTTACGCATCATTGTTCAGTGGTTCTGATATGTGTCACCTCAGTCAGGACAGACAGGAGATCAATCCGTTAGACACTTAGAAAACAGTTGAAAGCGGGCAGAAAACCAAGTTTGTGCCGTGGGTGGCTTTCCGACTTCAATTTAGACTCTGAAGCACGTGGCCAGGCTTCTGAGCCTCAGGGCACTGCCGCGAAGGATACCTACCGTATTATTTGGGCTTCCGATTTTCCTCCTTCACTGTTTGTAGAATGCATGCCCTCTGGCTTCTCTCTGGCACAGGTAGCGGCCGGTTCCGGCCTTTCGTGGGGCGGACCCTAGATGAAGCGGGAATCACTCCCAACGAGGACAAGTTCAAACCCTGAGGTTTGGCACCTAGTTCACGACCTATCCTATTGTACGTCAGCTTTATTATTGATGCAGTGAATTAATTGTAGAATTGTGTTATTCTGTACGGCAAGGCTTATCGCATCCACTGACCACGCGCCGTTGACAACTTCCAGTGGAAGGTATCAGTAGCTCAACTGGTCATACCTAGGTGTGCAGCGCTCAACACGTCTCTCGAGCCTGCCATGCAAAGGAACCTCGTACAGAACCCTTCGACGTGGAGAAACCCGGGGTTGTTCCCGGGCTCGCGACTTTGCTTTTCCGGACCATGTGGCAATGTTCGTAAACGGATTTCCGAAAGGTCTGGGCAATGACAAAAAGACGCATGCGCAGCAATGGTGTTCAGCTTCTGCTTTGAAACCTGTGCACGAACCTTGAGAAAAGGATCATTCATAGTCCAAACTTGAAGATGGCTCCCATCAGCACCGAGAAACTTGCACAGCCGAACCAGCTCGACAGAGCAAATGATCTATATATGCATCGGAATGTCTTGGACCTATTTTCTCTCAAAGAGCGGGTCACAGTGATCACGGGAGGGGCGCGAGGCATTGGGCTCGCGCTTGCCTTTGCTGTCGCTGAAGTTGGCAGCCATGTGGCCATTCTTGACATCTTGGACCAGCCTCATGAGCATTTCTATCGTCTGCAGAGAGGCTACGGGGTGAACGTTCGAATCTACAAGTCAGTCATGTTCCGTCTGAGCTCTCATGTGCGAATCCATATGTTTGTAGTATTGACGCTTGAATTTAGAACAGATATCACGAAGTACGACGTCCTGAAAGCGTCGTTCGATGAAGTCGTCAAGGACTTTGGACGTATCGACTGCTTGATCACTGCTGCTGGAATATGCCCTGATCAGCCATTCTTAGAGCGTACGCCAGATTCTGTGGCCACAACTATGAACATAAATGTTCTTGGAACATATTATGCAGCACAGTGCGCGGCTGCACAGATGATGAAGCAGGAAACACTTTTTGGCAATAATCAAAGAGGATCGATATTGTTAATCGGATCAATCTGCGCATATCAAGCCAGCAAGATGCAATATCTAAGCGACTACTGTGCGAGTAAAGGAGCTGTCGTCTCCCTAGCCCGTGAACTAGGTGTCGAGCTTGCTGAGGCCTGCATCAGAGTCAATTCCATTTCTCCAGGGTATGTTCTGATAATTGATATCCGAAGAAACACTTGCTAACGGTGTAAACAGATATATAATGACCGACATGACGCTTTCGATATCTGATATGAGGCCGGATCTTGGCAAGATCTTCGTTACAGAACCGCCCATGCGCCGAATGGGAGACAGAACAGATCTAAAAGGTGCTGCAGTCTACCTGCTTAGTGAGGCTAGTAGCTACACGACTGGCGAAGATATCTTGATAACTGGTGGTATGCATGCAGGTAGGACGCATTTGCATTAGATGTTCCAGGCGCAGCGTTCGATACGGACCCCAAATTTATGATCCATGACGAAACTTCTATTTTCCAATTCGGCGAAAGTTGTCCTAATTGTACAACTACGGTCGGCACTTAAGTATCGTGATAACCACGCATCCACATCAATGGCCACACACAATCCCGCGTCTGAGTACATCTTCTTTTAGATGTTAGTACTGCTTACGAGAAGTGGGGTTTGAACACAATTCGACCTCTAGTACTCTAATCATTGGTCCCTTATCTGAACGTAGGAATGGCGGAAGAAACGGTTTCGCTTCGGACGGCAGCTCATTGTGTCATTGCAATACCACCAAAGCGGTCGCTGGCAGGCGGAAACTCTCCTAGCTGCTGTGAACTGCTTCGGTAATTGACTCGATCCACCCACCTTTCGCCAGAATTGACTCAACCCACCCATATCTTATTTAATTGTCTCGATCTACCAACAGTGACTTAATCCACCTCTTCTTCAGCTATTGTTATAAGGGAGGAGGAGGTGGCGTCAGCCAGACCTCGCTGGCGCTAGGTGGCGTTCATCGGGTGGAGGGGAGGTAGATAAACAGGGGGTGGAAGTATACCTATTTTAGTTAGTTTAATGCTAGGATAGATAGTTTAGTTAGTAAAAGGAGGAGTTATTATTACCCCTGATAAATCCTCGCCCTTTACTACTATTACCCTTCTATACTAATACCTCGCTACCTTCTATACTAACACCTTACTACCTTCTATACTAATACCTTACTACCTCTATACTATATTAACTCTTACTACTCTATCTATTATAATACCTCTTAAACTCTTTATTAGTTAATAGTTTAATTCTAAGGACGAAGCTATAGTCTATATATAGTGCTTTATCGCCTAGTAGTACTTATTATTAAAGTATTCTAAAAATAATAATAAGAGTAAGTAGTCCTACTTCTATATTACTAAGAAGTCCTCTAAATATCTATTTAAGATTAAATTAAAGCTATAAGAAGGATACTAGGAAGTTACTACCTATACTAAGTATAACTATTTAGTTAATACCTATAAAGGCTAGAAGGGTACTAATTCTCTATATATATTACTCTATAATTATCTTAATACTATTACTAATAACCTTAATATTAAACTAAAGTAGATTATTAGTAATAAACGTCTTATCTATAGTTATATAATACCCTAAAAGTAGTTATATTAAGTTTATAATCTAGCCTATTAGATTATTAATAGTATAGAGGAAGAAGGATTCTAAAAGATACCTAATCTATAAGAGAAGATTAGCTAATAATATAAAGATAATAGTACTTATATTAAGCTCTAGATTAGTAAAGAAGATAATAAGTTTAAAGGTATCTTTATATACCTAAAATTATATACTAAGGCGTGGAATTACACCCTAGATATCCTCTTTTTTAATAGTATATAGATAAAGTTATAATATAGTATAACTCTATTAATTACCTCTACTATTAATAGTAATAGAAAGAGTCTTCCTCTTATCTAGGTATTAATATTAGGGGAGAATAAGGTAACTTAGGCCTTCTTTATAAAGGAGTTAAAGAAGTAGATAAATATACCTTATCTTAGTATTATATAAGAGGATGGAATAGTACTTTAGAAGCCTCTATCTATTATTAGTAACTATTAAAAAGGTCTTTTAGATATAGTAAAGAAGTACTTCCTATATACTTACTATTATTACTATTACTAATATCTATCTAAGAATATCTATATAAAATTTAGTAGTAAGGTAAAGAAGCTCTTTTAGAAGGCTGCTTATACCTCTAATACTAGTATCTTTAAGATATTAATAGATAAGATAAAAGAACTAAGTTTAGATTACTAGATATACTTAGATACCCTTTCTATTAATTACTAGGCCTAGTATATATATACTTTTAGTAAATATCTATAGTATAGCTACTATATATCTAATATTACTAAATTAATTAATAAGGAGTAGTTATTAATAAGGTAGTGTAAGGGATCGACCCCTAGGGCTAGCGGTAAGGTATAGACGATACCTAGACTAGGTCCTCTAAACCTAGTAGTAAGGTAGTAACTTGATTAATTAACCTAGAACTAACCCTAGGGATAATAATAAGACGAAGCGTAGAGAGAGAAAGCTAGAATATATAAAGTAGAGTGAAAACTCTAACACGGCTAGGGACTAATATAACTCTAAAAGGTCTAATATAACTCTAAATCCTTAGTCTTAGATTAGGATTATAATAGATAGCTAGTACTAATATAATTACTTCTAAAGGTATAGAAGTATATATAGAAGAAGTTCTTTAAGTAGTTATATAAACCTTATAATACTAATAGTAATAGAAATAAAATAAACTTTATATAGGTAGTAGAAGGAGAAGAATAAGGCCTTTAATATATCTATTTAGTATTACTACTTAGACCTTTATTAGTATTAGTTTAAAATAATAAGTAGTAGAAGACCTATTAAGTTAATCTTAATAAAAATAAGTATAGTTATACTCACTTCTAGGATAACTAGATACTCTACTATTATACTATTACTACTAGTAATTATCTTAATATTAAGCGATATAGTAACCCTACTTATTTAATAGATAGTCTTTATCACGCCTATTCTAGTAGCTTTTACTTTATTACCTAGTAAGACCTTATTAAATTAGTTAATATCCTTCTATTAGACTATATAAAGTATATTAGCTAAAGGAAGGAGTAAAGGATTTACTATAAGGCCCTATTTATTAAAAAATAAAGTAGATATTATAGGATCTATAGGTAGGCTAGCTATAATAAAAGGTTATATAATAGTGTTATTAAGGAGAAAGAAGCTTTAATAGAGTTATTAGCTATATAGTAGAGAGCTCTAGGAAAATATATTAAGGCCTAAAGGACTAAATAGGCTAAGAAAGAGATATAAATTACTCTATAGAAAAAGACCCTTTATAATACTAGATAAGACTCTAATAACGAGGATTTTAAGGACTCTAATAGTAATAGTAATATTAGTAATACTAAGGAATCTAATAGAGAGTATATTATAAGCGATTTATATATACTACTAGCTTATATACCCTTAATATATTACTACTAGTTAAGAGGTCTTAAAGGAAGTATTTATACTAAGGGACCTCTACTATAGTAGTAATCTTATAATAGGGCTTTAACCTATAAGGTATATACTATACTACTAATTAAAGATCTTTACTTACTACCTTAGGTAATACTTCTACTAGCCTACCTATAGGATTACCTTATTAAGGTCAAACTTTACTAGAGCCTTATAGTTAGTTAGAATTAATAATATCTTTAGTATTAATAACCTCTACTAATTTAAGGCTTTTAGGCCTAATATACCCTTAAGAGAGCTTATTACTATCTATAGAAGAGAATAGTAGTAAATTTAGTAACTAATTTAATAGCTTTTTACCTTAAATATTACTATCTCTAATACCTCTAGTTCTTAGTAACTTACTACTTTATATTAATTACTATCTTAGTAATAAGGATATCTATTTACCTACTTCTATAGAGGTAGAGCTACTAAGGATAATATAGTAAGATAAGGAGGAGTTATAGCTATAAAGATAATAGTAAGAGTAACTTACTAAGGATACTATTTTAAATATAAAGAAGGCTAATTAGTCTAACCTTACTAAACTTAATTAGGGTAAGGATCCTATCTATCTATTAGACTTTACCTATCTATAGTCTCTAGGTAAAGTTATTTAAGACGCTAGTATTTCTAGGAGTTACTTTTTAATTATTAGAGATATTAAAGAGACTTTATAGTAGTATAAACTCTACTTCTAAGATTATTACTAGGTATAGTATAAGATAGACTTTCTATTCCTCCCTAGCCTCTACTACTAGCTATTAGATTATAATTTAAAAGAAGATTAGGTATTTCTTAAGAGGGAGATAGAGTACTACTATAAGAAGATTATTAATAATAGCGGTAATCCTTTCCTAGATAACTCTCTTATTAATAAATATATTATAGTAGTAGAAGTAGAAATAGCCGTGAATAATAATAACGTTCTATCTAATAAGGATAATTATAGTAATTAGTAGCGTACTTCTTCTTCTCCTAAGCTTTTATATTATAAAGAATTAGATAAAGATACTATTAGTTCTCCTAAGCTAGTAATACCTATCTAAGTCTTAAAAAGAGGACGAATTATTAAGGAGAAGAAGTATAGTAAAGACGATAGTTATATATTACTAATTAAGAAGTAATAGTAAGGACTAGGGCTATAACTTCAAGCATTCTAGATAGAATCTCTTCTTAGTACAATTTAATTAATCTTTTACCGCCTCCTTAATCTTCTAACTAAGCTAACTTCTATACTATAGCAAATATCTTAAGTTTCTTAGCATTATTCTATATAGTACTTCTATAATACTATAGCGCCTTACCGCTATACCGCTGTATTAAGCCATCAATTAAAGTTACGCCACCTGTTAGAATCTACAAGAATACACGGAGAAGAGGTGGATTTAGTCACTGATGGTGGATCAAGACAATTGAATAAGAAGTGGGTGGGTTGAGTCAATTGTGACAGAAGGTGGGTGGATGCAGTCAATTACCGGAACTGCTTCCATCTTCTAAACCACTAGCAAAGCCGAAAGGGCCGCCAACGTTCGGTTTGTCCCTCATTTTCTTCCTGAGAGCAGGCATGTTGTCGTTTGGTCGGCCATAACTCGACCGTTTGCGCCCAGTACCAACCACGAGAATGCTCTGCCACTTTCGCTTAATGGCCAACAGCGTATCTAACGCACGCGTGGCACTTTCGAAGCGGCTGCCTAGCACAGACAGGACACGACAGCAAGTTGCAAGGTCGTCTGTTAAGTCCTCAGAAGTGCTAACGTTCGTTTGCGAAAGCGTAGCGTATACGAGAATCAGGGCAGCCGAAAATGCAGCATGCACTACAGGCGTTACAACGATTGAAAACCCGTAATTTGTTTCGTAGAGCTGCAGAAGCTTCGCGATCTCGAGTGCAGATGTGACACACATCTCTCGAGCGTGGAAGGGGCCCTTGCCCCGAAGCGGAAATGGTTGAGTCGCACTCTTCGACACAAATGGTCGATGTAATATTAGCACGAAGACATGGTACTGAATGCTGAACTTGTCAGCATGCATGAAGAGAACCTGTCAAGTGATCGACTCACTGAAGCAGCAAAATATGGGCCGCAGGGACCACATTGTCCGTCAAACGGTCAAATCTCAGTCGAGGGCCTAGAGTTCCTTTCCAACGCTGCAAATTGGTGAAGGCCGTAGCTGCTAGATCCACTAGTTCGTCGTTCGAGCTCTTCACGCTGCCATAGCTGCAGCATCATCGTCAGCTACTAAGATTTTCATCATACATGCATGGAACATTACTCACAGTTTTGAAGCTAATGCCGAAATCTCTTGACACAGCGTTACAAATGATTGCACAAATAACGTTGGAGAAGCAGAGGGAAACTGTTTTGCCGATTTGGCAGCTTCTGCTGTCATCGTTCTGTAGGGTGTCCACAACGGTTCTGGCTCATCATGGTCGACCACTGGCGCAGAGAGCGAAGTCTCGTACATTTGACTGCTAAGAGGCCTTCCCAAGTAGATGGACCACAGCCTAAGGAGGGCGTCAATGATAATCCCATATGGAGAAACGTTGATAGTATACTGATCATTGAGATACGTGCCCCAGAACGCCATCCCTGCGAGCTCGTGCAATCTTGGTTGTCATCTTCCCAGCAAGTACGAAAGCGCTGGTATCGATTTGTAGACCCAGATCTAGCGCTAATCTTGTAGCCATGCCTAAAAGAAGGCTTGCTTAGTAAAGTATTGGCGACTGGTAAGATTGAGGAGTACCAGCATAGAGCCAACCACGAGCATCACGTGTTCGGAGACCTTCATAGCAACTGAGAATTGCAAAGCTCTGTACCGTTGCAATCTTAGGACGATCATAGTCGCCCTCAAGAAGTGTGACAGCGTGGTCTGCAAATACTTGAGCTGTTGAGTTTGGCACAACGGCTCTCGAATCGCTATCAAGTACGGCGCCAAGTGCAGCTCTAATATCGGTCAGACTTTGGTAGCTCCGCAGGTAGAGACATTGCTTACATAGACAGCTTGAGCGGTTCGCTGCAAAACAGGGCTTCTTGTCCCTCACTAAGTGTACGGAGGTCATCCTCGAAGACTTCCCGATCGACAAGCGGCAAGAACGAATTTTGCCAACAGAAATACAGGTTAAGAAAATGTTCGAATTGTGCCGAGCTGACAAGGTTTTCAATCCTAACCTGGTTTTGCGGCGACTGCACTTCCTGAATATGTCTAAAATTGTAAAGTGTGCCAGCTGGGCTGAGGGTCATGTTCGATGTAGGTCCAAAGAAGCGCAGCGTCCCATCGTCGACAATCTTCAAGCCACCGAGACGGACCGAGAGTTGTTCTATAATCTCGCCGTCGCTTTCGTCATCAGAGGAGTCATATAGATGGGAGACGACAACGCCTTCCCCTGGTTCAACCCTGTTATTATGCACAGGCGGGACATCTGAGAACAGAGGAGCGCCTGAAGTCGCTGGAGGAAGGGTATGATCCTCAGGCAATGTCCAAGACCAGTCGAAGCTGTCGCGTTCCAGCCCCTGGAAGTTCACAAAGTCATCGAGGTCGGGCAATGGATCCGGGATATCTTCGTGCAATATATGTGTCTCAAAGCGTTCAGGAGGGGCGCTGTCCTGAGGATGGGAAGAATGGGAAAAGTCAACATCACGAGCGTGGGTATATCCTTGATTTCGATCGTGCTGTCCACATTGGAAGACATCATCGAGATTGAGGTCCGGGAGGAATGGAGACTGCTGTGGTGAACCTCTGTTGAATTCCTTCAACCCATATTGCTTGTCTGTCGATAGAGCTTGGACTTCCCTAAGCAGCGTAGTACTCTCTGCCGATAACGGTGACGGTACTTCTTTTGCAAATGATAATATATAACTTTCCAATTGTTGGATGCGTTCTGAGCAGACTTCGATGACTTTTCTCAGCGCCAGTCTGGATCGTCAGCGCCTCAGCTAGTCCACTGGAAGCACAGGCATACCTGCGCTTATCTTTGCCTGTCTCATAGTGACAATCCAGACCTTTAGATTGACAGTGACCGCATTTTGGGGTTGCACCATCGCACCACGTGAGGTTAGCAACATGAGACATTATAAGAAAAACTTCTTACCTTCACTTTGACCTGCCTGCAAGCTGTGCAAGCCGTCGTCACATTCGACCTGCCAGTCTTGCGCGATCTCGGAGTCTTCGGTGGCATTTGCGCCCTTCAAGTATTAACTGTGGTTGATCTTCAGCAGCAAGGAGGAAAACCAACGAGTTTGATGCCATTTGTTTCCCCGCAAACTCTGTTGCACGTGAGGGGTATGTACATAGATAGCGTCGATACGAAGTCATCATTTTTCCTTTTTCCTTTTCTCCCTTCTCCCCTTGATCTGGCGGGATCGAGGTACTAACCAGCTGCAATACTTGCGCTTGAATTCACGCCCACAATTTGAGTATCTTCCAGCAGATGGCGCATTGGCTATCAGCGTCAGTCAAGGTCATTTAGAAATTACATATAAAGCCCAATGCAGCTGAGCAGACGCTGCTGACCAGAAGGAGCATCACGTTAGAACTCTAGGTCTGTAAGTGGCGCTAAAAACTGCAAGTATCCGGAGGTATACTATTGAAACTAGAATGTACAACGGTGTGCGGACGTTGTCGATAAAAGGAACAACTCCAATGCTTATGGAACATGCAAGTCCTCTGGATGCTGAACAAGGAGAAACCGCCATGGAAAGGGATGTTTGTATCAGCCTCTGCGTGATCAAGAACCCCATCGCTAGGAATTGAGTGATGGGATGAAAGGCTTATATGGAAAACGGCTGGAGTGAGTATCACCCTACTAAGACAGCGACTGATAACTGAGTGCGCTGTATATAATGCTGGAGCTTATAACTATAGCGGTTTGATTTGGATTCGCGCCTCCATGTCCGTGCAGAAGAGGACCTCCTCAGGTCGCGTCTTCCAGTGCTGGCGTGTTCATCTCTACCTACTGTGAGGTATGCAGGCGTGACCAAATGTACCCTCCAGCCAAAGCTTAGCTGCGACTAACTCTCCGCGAAACATAAATGGAGTTGCAGTGTCGTTACTCCGACACACCGTAGACATTGTGGATGACCCTCAGGCAATCGTTCGATTGGGATTTTGCGTAAGGAAAACTGTAGCTTCCATGAGGGCGAGACATCAATGTATGCAACGATCATTGGCAGCATCAGGGTCATAGGCCTCCGTAATCACCTACCTTAGGGCGCCATGCTGGTCTCCCAAAATGCATCCACAAGCGTCTTGGCGATCATTAAAATTGAAAAGCTTTCAATTTAACAATGCTCAGAACATGGCTGAAAATGATCTCAGTGACTGTCCTCCACTTGAGTTATCTCAAGGGAACGGGATTTTGGCACCATGATGATCCTAAGAGCATCGTAGAATGATTTCGGAATCGGTGAAACTATTCTCCGCAAAGAAGGCTCAGAACATGGTTCGAAAAGGTTTTGACCAACCGCATTCGGGCCCTTAGGTAGGCGGCAGCAGAAATCGGTAGCGTAGCGTTGCACATGTTTGGGTGGATGCGCAAGCGCTATAGGCCTCTGTAATCGCCAGTGCGGCAGCCGGATCAGTAGCATTGCGTATGCTTAGTGGATGCGCAAATATGGCCAATGAATGAGATGGCCTTGCACGGCGATACGGAGGCGACCAGCTACAATCACATTGCTCCTTACCACAACCAATTTGCGGTGTAGCACTCTGTAATCGCCACTGCGGCAGCAGAATCAGTAGCATTGCGCATGCATGGTGGATGCGCAATTTTGGCCAATGGATGCTCACAACGATACGGAGGACCAGCTACGATGACGCTGCTCCTTACCGAAACAGGAAGATAACTTCGGCAGCCCCTCCTTACTTTATAACATCTTCAGCAGCCCCTGCTACCTTATAACATTTTCAGCAGGCCCTGCTACCTTCCGGCCTCAATAATATCAGTCATCTCCAAGCAACTCGCGCCAAGTCAAGACTACGGAAGAGCACCGCCTCGAATTCGCCAATCTAGCATACATGCATCACGTACTAGTCATCAGCCGCCAGTTCCTTTATATACTCCCATCAGGAACACATCCACTGTACCCTTCGATACAACATGACCACCACTTTCTTACCCAGACTACTTTATTCTCAAGAAGCCTGAGCTACACATTGACGCATCGCTTTGACTAGCCTTGACTGCGACAATAGCCTACACTATCTCAAGGCAAAAATACTTTCTGTTCTGCCCACACCGTCGCCCCTCCTACCAAACCGGGCTCACACTTCTCCTTCCAACGCAACGCTGATCAGGGTTACTGGTCTTGATACCCACCGCAGTTATGGATGCAGCGGGCTTGGGCTTCACTGTGTTAGGTATTTGCATCAAGTCAGTTGTCCAGCTTCATCTACATTCGCACTACTCTTTCTGTCCCCTGAGGACAAAACGCAGCAGACCACAGTACTCCTGCCTGAGGCCACTTGATGCACTCCGCAACGAGTTGCGACCGACAAGATAGGTCGCGGTGCCTACGATACAACCGGGAGTCTCAAAGTCCCAGAGCCGTGGGACGCTCCCGGATAAAGCCGCAGCTTACTAAAGTCTTACAAAGCCTTTGCGACATCATTACCCCGCGTTACCTCACAGCATCACAACTCGACCAATTGTATAGGCTACATATTTGCACTCGAAACCGCGCTGACATCCCGTCTATTCCAGCATCTACAACAAGCTCAGGAAAACCTACATCGGCTACAGACATGCACAGACCGACCTTGGCGAGCTCCTCCTCCGCCTCCAGCATATCTGTGCCCAGATAGCGGCATCACTTAGCGTACTCTGCGAGCTATGGTCTACGCTAGATGAAGGAATTCGATGTCTCCAGGATACGCTCCTACGTGTGCTACAAGGCAAGCTGGAAAGCGTACCGAAGAAGATTGAGAGCATTTTGCCGGCGGTCAGCTATATCCAGTTTCCGGCTTTGGGCTTGCTCAGTTACCCAGCGAGTGTGCTCAATTGGAAGAGGTGGGCTTTTCCCCTGTTGCCATTTGACGCCGTTGATAGCCTTCTCGGTTGAGATTTGAAACTGATCGTCCATCATCTAGGAAACTGCTATTTGCTGCCTTCACCAAAGCCACACTGGAGCGGGACATTCACGGCCTTCAAGACTGGCAGCGGTTGTTTGATCCCACTTGGCTACTCTTTTTTCGCAGCCCAATTTTAGCTGGACACCAAGGACTGCTCGCTCTGCCCTCTACCCGCGATCATGCGTCGGAACAGCCATCTATCCAGCAAACGATTGCGAGCCACGCCGATGAAGATCAATTCAAACTTTTGAGTGGATCTGTCTGCCCTCCATGCACACAAGTAGCAGAGCTGGAACACACCCTCACTATTGTCGACGATACGTTCCTACCCGACTAAAGGACTCCATGAGCCAAATGAAGATATTATGATGGTACGAAAAGATGAGATATCGCAAATCCTGTTTGGTTGGGGAAGTTTCGGAGGACTGTGTTACGAAATTTTCAAGCTCGCAATGCTGCTTAGAGGTCGTCTGGAGGCAGCTAAGGCCCGTTAGGACTGTTCTTAGTATTTACTTCTGGCCAGTCATGTCTTGTTCAGCTAGCATTCCACGTTCAATAACAATTGGAGACCGAGAGTTCTCCACATCTCTTAGAATCCTTTCCGTCACAAGCAATGTGTCTAATCCGCTGTTGACCTTCGTCTGTCGTCTCAACGATCACAGGAGATGCAACCGCAGTTGTATAAAAGGAGGGCCTGTGGTGGCGTAGCTTGGCTTGCGTATCCTGAGTCCAGTGCTTCGGGGAAAACCCCGAGGAGGAAGCAATGAGCGTCTTCGAACCACGGATGACATACACGCTCTCTTCCAATACCTCCTCAGAGGTGACTGTTTCAGGGCCTAGAAAAATCCATTGCACATCACATCAGTCACATGTACAGCTGTAGTAATGGTTGCTGGCGGTCATATCAGGTCAAACGTTTCTAACGATCCGTGCTGGAATTCAACCACACCATTCTTTCATAAACCAGCTACAAGGCTCCTAGTAGTCAAGTTAATTGCTCAAATAGCGTGAATTTACGATCATCGGAAGATGCAACGTCTCCCACGGCAGCGTCTCCCCGCACATCAAGGTACTTGCTGACTCGTCTTTCGCATCGTATATACAGAATATTGTACATAGGCCATTTTGCACTCGGGACGAACATAACCGCCCGGGGCGATCGCCACCTCGTAGAGATACAGGGTTAGTATGTGCACACAGTTTGATCTTGGGTTAGTTCGGACAGCAACGTCCCAAGTGTGACGGTCTCGCTTACGTGCTATGGATGACCAGTATCGCTTATCAGCCCGTGCAGGGCTGTAACTCCGATTGCTTGACGCGTGTCCCATCCATTATAACTTGTGTCGCTTCAGCTGGCGGTGGAGGAAGACGATGTTTATGGTCTGCTGCATCGCGGTTCCTCCCGCATAAATTAAGGCGTTAAAGTGGGCCAGCACTCGCAGGTACCGCAGGCTTCCTTGCTCAGGCAGCTCAGCAGGACATGGCTGGAGTTGCTTGTTCGGACAAACCACGCAACAACCCGGATTCTGGAAGCCATTGCCTAGGTAAGCACTGTAAGGTACTGAAGCTATCGCGAGTCCACCAAAGGTCTTTCGATGACTTTCTATTGCAGCTGCCCCAGAGCGCATTACTGGAGAGGAGGCAAGATTTGACGAGATCCCCCAGAGGTCTTTCGATGACTTTCTTTGCAGCTGCCCCAGAGCGCATTACTGGAGAGGAGGCAAGATTTCACGAGATCCCCAGATCTGCCTTGCATAACGTGGGTGGGTTGATCCAGCCCGCCTTGGAAAGCCCGCCTTGGACTTTGGGGCAGTGATGCTTGGCACATCCATCCTCGCCCTTGGTGAGCACATAGTGGACCTTAAATATTCCAAGTTACCATTGCTAACACTTAAGGAGATTTCTCTGCTGCATCATCAGTTACTCTTTCGCATTCCCCGCTTCCCCCGCATGCAATCTTTTTAATAGAGCCACATATTGAACACGACAGATTCGCCCTCCACTTGCTTGCGCAGCCTTGGTCGTCCTCCGACGATCTAATTCACTCCAAGTATCCTAGTGTCTGATCTGTACCATTTCAACGAAGCAATTCACCACAAACTTTCGGTCACTAGCAAACCCGCTCTCCATTGAGGGTTGTGGCTTTGCCTAACACATACTGCTACAATCGCAGCTCGGGCTTTTCGAATCTCCCTCTGTCGACCCCTCAACATTATGGATGCCGCCAGTTTGAGCTTCACGGTCTTGACCATTTGCATCAAGTCAGTTCCAGATTCTTACACACGTTCCATTCTTTAATTGTGTGCATCGTATTTATCCACGTGACTTCCCCGAGCGGTTTCTTGCATCTGGTTCGTCTCCGCTGTCGGCGGCTGTGCTTAGTAATTCATTACTAAGCCACCGCGGCGATGTCCGCCCTCGCAGCAACAACGTCAAATTCCAAACGGTCGCTCTTTACGTGCAATCGCGCTGATACGTGTTCTCTAGAATTGGAAATAAAATCCGGAACACGTATATCGGGTACAGACACGCACACACAGAGCTGGGCGAATTGCTCCTCCGCCTTGAGCATACATGTATCAAAATCGCAGCTTCAGTCCACACTCTCTGCGGACTTTGGTATACACTGGATCGTAGGGTGCGATGTCTCCAAGATGCGCTGCTGCGAGTGTTGGAAGGCAAGCTCGAGCGGGTGCTGGAAAAGGTTGAGCGTCTATTTCCGGCAGTTGTCAACAGCCAGCTCCCACTACTCGATGTCCTCGGTCAATCACCGAATGTGCTGAATTGGCGAAGGTGGGTACTCCGATGCTCGTTCAAATACCTTTGAGCAGTGAGAACTGACCTCAGTTACTTAGGAAGTTGCTCTTCGCAGCGTTTACAAAGGCCACTCTTCAGAGGGATATCCACCAGCTCCACGAGTGGGAGCAGATGTTCGACCCCTCATGGCTCCTCCTTATTCAGACTTCGACTGCAGGTGCCAATGAGGGGCTTTCGACTGAGGCTATCTCTGGGTCAGACGATGTGCACCAGACGGTTGCAAGGCTCATTCCACGAGAATCAGTCTTCAGTCCTGACGGCACCATTCCGCTCGACGCGAAGGGCTTTGGCGCACTCATCCACAGTAGGCAGCTTAATAGTAACTAGTATTAAGGCTGTCGAGGCAGATATCATTGACAGTGGGGTCCCGGAGCGAGTACAACACGATGAGCCATGACTGACGATATGCATTTGAGATGGGATCCGAACACGGCGAGCTCCTTCAAAACAAAATCATGGATACTCC
Source organism: Lichenothelia convexa (assembly GCA_021030975.1). Lineage (NCBI taxonomy): Eukaryota > Fungi > Ascomycota > Dothideomycetes > Lichenotheliales > Lichenotheliaceae > Lichenothelia > Lichenothelia convexa. The sequence goes on along the minus strand of JAGFMK010000019.1, from coordinate 88,280 downwards.
TCGCTTATGGCCCATGTTTCGATCTCTGGTGTAGAAGACGTCTTTTCAGGGTTCACTTTATCTTTGATCGCCCTTTCGTGCGGAGCATAGCATTTTGTTGCTGAAGCGAGCCAAGATTTAGAGTACAGTTTCCGATCTTATCATCGCGCTTCAACCGCCACTTGTCTTTCGAAAATGCTAGATGTGTTCCTGCCCAGTGTTGAGCCTCATTTGACAAGTGCTTGCAGTCTGACGTTGCTCTCAGTTGCCCAAGCTATGAAATCGACCATGGGCTAACATCGCGAAACTGGGCATAATCGCTCCGCAGACATGGCACGTCGCGCCGAGATCAATAGCATCACCTCCATTGTCCCACTCTATATTCTTGTATAGGACATCCTGCGGCGAGCGAACGCTCTCCGGGAGGCCTGCGGCTCGGTCAAGTACACAAGCTAGCGATCTGCCATCTGCATTAGGTTTCAATTCCCGTGGCATCTGGAATCCATTCTGCGACTCGTCCACCAGAGCATGCTTACGCTCCAGGTCCGGAAGACTAGGCACGTGATCAGGCGCAAGATCTTCGTCCTCAGCCCTCCAGTCCTTAAGTACATCGTCTTGTCGTCGAAACATCCTTGCGATATCCCTTCCCGATCCCTCCTTCGTCTCACTTGCGGCATCAGCCATGTTCGTCACAGCGATATTTAGCAAACTTAGGTTCCAACCATTCTTCGTTAGATGGAGTTTGCGGAACATGGGGAGAAGAGAATCGTTTACCAACTTCTCGACTAAATAGTCAACGTTTTCGGAGAGGTTGAAGATAAAGTTAGGCATTGGGCTCGAGCGAGAGATGCGGTTGTATGCGCGAGAGCGAGAGCCGTCCGATGGCCGCAACCGAGTTGATAAACGAAGTGTGCGTGGGTGTGCTACCCACCTTCTGCGGCAGATGTTTGAAACGCCTTCATCAGCCGAGCTTTGGACTCGAACGGCCGATGCGGAGTTATCGTCCTTATCGCTCTCCAGTAAATCAGTGTGCATTCTCTTGATCAAGCTTCTTCCTAGCATCCTTAGCTCTCTAATCACCTCAGCCATCGTATCAAGCCTTGTATAACTGTCCTCAATACTGATCTGCCGGGGCACATCTCTTGCGTCTCCAACTTCACTATCATCCACACCGTTCAGCAGATTCAATACTTTGCCGCCTATGCCGTGAGGTGACCCAGGTCCGCCTAAAAGCTTCTCCAGCAATTCAGGACCCATGTGCTCCTGCTCTCGCACTTGCCGCACGGTGACTTTTTCTTTGGAGGAACCCGGGAAAAGCGCGGTGTCAAGAGCCGGAGGCCGCTGGAGCACATTCTCCCGAAGCTTCTGAGCAAGCTTGAAGCCGATGCATGGAATTTTACCAATCTCGTGGTCGTCAATGAAGGTTGTAATGTTACTTTCTGCGCCGCCATTGGGCTCATACGGTGGAAGAAGTGTGGTTTGACCCTTTGGTTTATTCAAGTTGCCGACAAGCTTGGACAGGAGCTTGGAGGTCGATATACCTACTGTAGACGTGTATCCTTTCTGCTCTTCGAGTTGATGCCGAAGGTGTAGTGCCAGGTGGGAGCCGAGCTGTAGGCGAAGCGTTAAGTTGTCGTAGTTGCCCGTTGGTGTTGGCATGGCCTTGGGACATCCTACAGACGGGCACGAAGTCGCTGGGTACGTGTGGCCAGCGATACGAGACGCATCGTAGGAGAAGCCCAAGGTAGGGTCCGAATGCGACAAGTGGAAGAACGAGTTTGCCAAGTCGTTCACATTCAGAACCTCGATGTTGTAATTAATCATATCTGTGACATCCATCCAAACCTCATCAAATCCTAACCTCTCCACTTTCTTGCTCCACGAGAAGTCGCGAAGAAAGTGATACAGCGCCTTTGATACATCCCGAAAGCGAGTAAGGTCTTCACCTAGAACTATGAGGACGTCCGGGCAGGCTTTTCTCGCTTCTGTAATGAGTTGCAACTTATATAGGCCCTACAGTATTCAATGCTTGACCTCGGTGGGACATCGACGGGAGACGTACCCTCCTACGCGCTTCGTAGTTGCATGTTACGATGATATGTTTCTGCTGGACCGCTAATGGGAGGGATTTGAGGGCTGGATTCTCCGCTTCGAAAACGGACGCGTAGAAGCAGTCATAGTCCTGGCGACAGGTCAGAGATATCCCCAGCGTAGACGAAATGAGCGAGTACGTACGAAATGGATTATCACTCTATCATCTCTGCGCTTTGTAGTTTTCTTGGTTGAATTCATCTCCTCTCCTCATCTTTCCGGCCGATTACGCCGAGGCTAAGACCTATCCGCCAACCGAACGCTCTTCCCTTGTTGGCTGGTCTGTTGATATACATTGGAAAGGAAGCCGAAGTCTGTCCAGAGGCAGTCCAAGTAGATGCAGTAGGTGCAGCATTCACGCAAAGTCGCGAAGAGAACCCCCCGGAGCTTGACGTGTTATGGCCTTACGGCCCGCCGTGGCTCTTCAGCGGTGCTTCGGTCTACCGTAGTCCTAAGCCCCAGTGGCCCCGCACGTGCCTAGGCAAACGCGCTGTTCGACAATCTTGGAATCTAGAAGTCAACCTTTGGATCTTGTAGCACTCAGGCCGTTGACTGATATCTATTACTCACTCGCTCAAAGCTGCACAAGAGTGACTCCCTCTTTCTTTCAGTGTGTAAACTAGCTCTGTCGATATAGAGGGCAGTGTCGCCTACAACATCTTCAGCCCGCCCCAGCCTTGACGCTGTTCAATTCGCAAGATCCAAGTCTCCCATTTCTGCAATTGCTTTCATGGAGCTTGGCAAGTAAAGTGAGAATCTTGACGGATTGAGGGCTCGCCACAGTTCGCAATCGAACCGGAAGGTGGATTCCTACCATTGATTGGGTCACGAATTGAAAGGCATTGCCATGAGTGTACACTACGTTCACACTTTTCCAGAGCGATAGAGCCCGCCGTCAAGATGGATTGGTCAGCTTCGGATGCAACTGCTTCTCCCTCCTCCAGCAGTGTGGAAGCCACTTCGCAAAGCCATACCTCTTACACAGATGAGACGAGCTCTGCCACCTCCCCCACATCCTGCACCGGAAACGGACGGCTCGCTCTTAGGGACGCATGCAATGAAAACCTCACTCGCGAGACACATCAAATTCACATTAGCCGTTACCTACCTTTGGGGACACGCGTCCTCACTAACGACTTCAGTGAAGATTACTGTGAACCAGTTAATGTGGAATGGATTGAGGCTGTGGATTTCTTGCCATGTGAAGAACAGGTCGAAGAGTGGCGTGCACAACAGCTTCTTCACCTACGCAAAGCGCAACTAGTGCGGATATTCTACCAAACGTGCTGGAAAAGCGAGCCGTTCGTTATCTGGAGAATCTACGTGCTTCCGGATGACGTAGGCCGCAGCCAAATAGATCGCTCTCTAAAGCAATGGCGCAGAAATCTGGAAAGCCTATTGAGCTGCGTGGATGTCTCAGCAGAAGCCTGGGCTGGAAACTACAGCCCCGAAACAAGCAAACCATTCGATGTCTGCGCCACTTCGGACGAGAGTTCTCTGTACTACATATTCAACACCCTCCCGTCTCCGTCTCCTGACCCTGGCATAGTACAGGATCCGTACTCAAGAGCAGCTATGGAAGCACTCCTCAGTCCAGCCAATCCATTGACCAGCTTGAAAAGCTCTCTATACCCATACCAACGCCGATCAGCTGCCATGATGGTGCAGCGAGAGGTTGCGCCAATGCTTCAACTGGACCCACGGCTGGAGCAGAGGATTGCGCCAGACGGCCAAACCTATTGTTACGGTGCGAGACAGACGCTCTTTCTTCGGCAGCCACGCTTTTACGAGTCTGTACGTGGAGGCATCCTCGCAGAGACCATGGGCTTAGGCAAGACTATCATTTGCATCGCTACAATTATAGCCACGAAAAATCATTGGCCTAGGGTACCTGCTGAGTACTCAGTGGATCGCATACCAAAACGGTCAAATGTGGGCACTTTGGTGCAAATGGCAGCAGCTGCGGCTACAAGGCACCATATTCCCTGGCGGTCGCAGCTAGAAGACCTCGAACGGAAGACCGGTATTTCATTGACGCGGTGTGCGCAAGAACTGGAGTATAACGTACCGTTTTATGAAATAGCACACGTACCATCGCGTTTCAATCGTCGGACTACTCTACCCCCACCAGAGAGGATATATCTCTGTACCGGGACAATCATAGTGGTCCCACGTAACCTGATTCATCAGTGGCAATCCGAACTGCACAAGCATGTTGAGCAAGAAACTCTCAAAGTTCTGATTATGGATAATCCTAAAACCGACCTACCTCGCGGGAGGGATTTGTCTAAGTATGATGTGGTTCTTTTCAGTCGTTCGCGGTTTGAGCAGGAGATTAAAGATGGGTCAGATGCAAAGGTATGAATCTTTGGTATTACCCTAGGTTTCTTTTGCTAATATGATTTGCCTCCAGGGCCGTCGCACTACTAAGGGTGCCGAAAAGAGATGCACATGCTTTTACAAAGGTGCAAGCCGGGAACGAGACTGTCAATGTTTTGATCTGGATGCAGTATACTCTTCACCACTTAAAGAACTTCACTGGCTGCGTCTCATTATCGATGAAGGGCATAATTTCTCGTCAGCGAGCGCAAATGCAGTTGTCGTTGCGAACAAACTTGTGCGTGCACAGCGACGATGGGTAGTGAGTGGAACTCCTGCCAAAGATCTACTCGGAGTTGAGATGGAATTGGCAAATGAGGATGATATTCCCTCGCTATCACGTGAGGAGGCGCTACAGCAGCGTAAATCGTTCGATGCACGTGAAGAATCGGTTGGCGCCGCAAAGAGTCTTGGCAACTTGGCGACCAACTTCCTCAAAGTTCGCCCTTGGTCAGATTGTGGTTCAGAGGAGAAAGCCGCAGTATGGGATGACCACATCTACAGACACGCGCAAAATGGATCTCGTACGTTCGATGGATTCTCCATATGCTTTCGGAGAGTACTTGAAGGGATGGTCGTCAAAACTCAACCTGATGATGTCGAAAAAGATATTGCCCTGCCGCCGCTTCATCATCGAATCGTGCGTTTGGAACCTTGCTTTTACGATAAGCTGACGGCCAACATATTTGTTCTTGTTCTAACAGCTAACGCCGTAACAAGTGAGCGGTCTGATGAAGACTATTTGTTCCATCGTAATAACCAGAAACCGCGGACACGCCTCATAACCAATCTACGACAGAGTGCATTCTTTTGGACCGGCTTTACTGAGGAAGATGTTCGGAGCGCATTGAAACATAGTCGCAAATATCTTGCGAAGGAGAACTCCAAGTGTACTCCTGAGGATCGAAGGCTGCTTCATGAGACTGTCGCTAATGCCGAAGTAGCCTTCCGATCTGAAGGTTGGAGATTCCTAACCAGAAGCCACGAAATGGGTCTTTTTGTTAAAGGATGGCCACATGACTCCGTCGGATCGTGGAGTTTTGGCGACAGTAGAACGCCAGCACTACTGGGTATATCGCAGTTACTTCAAGCTCAAGCTTTCGTAAATGGCCAGATAGGAACAGATGATTTCGGTGCAGGCCTGGCGGAGGCGGGTGAGCAAGCTTTGGCGTCTTCACTCGACCGAGATGATAAACCATTGGCAAAAGCAACGTCCGAGGAAACCAAATTAACGAAAAGCGGCGTCCCTCAATCGAGCTTTGAGGGCGAGCCCGCGGCTAAACATCGATCAGCCTCTGCGATGACCTTGAAGGCAAGCCCTAAGAAAGCAACACTACCTAGGGCCAATGAACCGCAAAGCAATACAGATCGAAGTCAAGCCACTCCGGCCGCAAGAACCAGTAGTCCAAGTTCAAGAAGAAAGCGTTCTCGCACGGACGACGTCGAGACGGATCTGCCAGTGAACTCGCCTCTCCGTAACACCGCGATCGTCGGTACCAGTTCGTCGAAACTAAGCTACCTGATTGAAAAAATCATGGAACTGCACAAAAGCGAGAAGATCCTTATATTTTATGAAGGTGATAACATAGCGTATTACATCGCTCAAGCTCTTGAAGTTCTTTCAATAAACCATCTGATCTATGCCAAAGATCTTGCAAATGAACGACGGTCAAAGTACGTCGTGCTCTTCGACACTGATCCGTCCTACCGGGTCCTACTTATGGACATTAAGCAGGCGGCTCACGGCCTGAATGTGTCATCAGCAAGTAGAGTCTTCTTTATCAATCCGGTTTGTAGGCCGAATGTGGAAGCCCAAGCAATCAAGCGGGCTCATCGTATCGGGCAGCTTCGGCCAGTGAAGGTAGAAACTCTTGTATTAAAGGGCACCATAGAAGAAGCTATGCTGGAAAGAAGTAGGAAGATGACTAGACATGAGCACTTAGATGCGAAGATTCTTGAAGATGATTCAGGCATCAGGAACATTATTCAGAACGCTAGGGTCATTCCAATTAGTGAATATGAATGGTATGGCTGGAGTCAAATGGCTCATCTAAAGCAACGGCAACAAGTGTTCGGCAGACCGGAACGGCTGAAGACGAACAAGAAGAACAAGCTCGAAATGGAGCTGTTCGGTGGTGCCAAAGAAAAGAGTGAGAAGCCGCCTAAGCGGAGAAGGATCACCAAGGAGAATACGAACAATCACCATTTGCCGCAAACACCTTTACCAGGGCGTTCAAGGCGTGGTCCTGAACTACGTCGTACACCGATCCCGCCATCATTGACGAGCGCGCTAGCGGACATTGCGACGCCATCTGCGAGCATCTTTGGCTCGGGCTCACCAGAGATCAACACGCGACGCAATGAGTCGTTTTATGATTAGAGTGTACACATGGAGCTAAACACGAAAGATACTTTCTCAACGTTGTGAGGCGCTCAATGGCAGTAAAAGACTTCTTTGGGAAGCAATTGAAATTGTTCCGGAGCTTTTTGTGCATATTTTTGAGATACCCATTGCTTACTCCGGCGGGCGTTCCTCGGGCTGCATTTTGTACAAATGGCAGCGGTTGCTGTGTCAATTGGGGTGATGGATCGATCCTGCTTGTCGAATAGATAGATAAGCTCTTTTCCTAAAGGGAAATATTTGGCTTGAGATATGGTCGACTTGATGCTGCGAGAGGCGCTTGTCGGGTTCTCAAGCTTTTCACAAAACCCCAAAGCGGGGTGACCGGCCCGTTTCCGGCATGCACGACATTGCAAGCGCCCGTCTGATGTGTGACCCCACCTTTTTTCGAGGTTTTGAAGGACAATGAAAGTACTTCTATTTCCAAGAGCTCCCCAATCCCACTTGTCTTCAGTTGACACACCATATCGCCATGGCGACTAACTCGATCAAGTTGCTCACCGGCAACAGTCATCCTAAGCTTGCCAAGCTCATAGCTAATCGGTACGCTTTCGTATCCAGAACAATGAGGGTGTTCGATCACCGAGATTGTCGTGCTCATGCGCGGCTAGGTTGGGAATTGAGTTGACCAAGATCATGGTCCTTCAGTACTCGAATCAAGAAACCTCTGTGACAATCGGCGAGTCTATGCGAGATGAAGATGGTGGGTTTCATATTTCCCTCTCTCCTCTCGCTGTCCGGCCTCAGGCGTTACCGGATTCGTGGATTCAAAGCATTGAAGCCGCCCAAGGTTAACGGGCAACAGTATTCATCCTCCAATCCACCGCCCCAGGCGACATCAACGACGGCCTAATGGAGCTGCTCATCATGATCAATGCGTGCAAAACCGCCTCCGCGCGGCGCATCACCGCCGTCCTCCCCAACTTCCCCTACGCGCGCCAAGACAAGAAGGATAAATCGCGAGCACCTATTACAGCGAAGTTGATGGCGAACATGCTGCAGACGGCTGGGTGTAACCATGTGATCACGATGGATCTGCATGCGAGTCAGATACAGGGGTTTTTCAATGTGCCGGTGGATAACCTTTATGCGGAGCCGAGCACGCTGGCGTGGATTAGGAAGAACTTGGATGTGGGGGAGTGTGTTATCGTTAGTCCGGATGCTGGGGGTGCGAAGAGGTAGGATCCTTCACCATCCCCCATCCCTCAATCATCGTCTATGGAAGTCCCTGCAACAGTACCACCATTCGAGGATCATTGTGGAAGATTGCTTCAGGGACACACAGTACGCTAACATCTTCCGTTTCAACTAGAGCGACGTCCATAGCCGACGGCCTCAACCTCGGCTTCGCCCTAATTCACAAAGAGCGCGCCCGCCCAAACGAAGTCTCACGCATGATCCTCGTCGGCGACGTCGCAGACCGCATCGCCATCATCGTCGACGACATGGCCGACACCTGCGGCACACTCGCCAAAGCCGCAGAGGTGGTCGTCGAAAAGGGCGCCAAGGAAGTCATTGCAATAGTCACGCATGGCATACTGAGCGGCGATGCGATTGAGAAGCTGAATAAGAGTAAGCTGAGTAAGGTGGTGGTTACGAATACGGTGCCGCATGAGGAGAAGAAGGAGAGGTGTCCGAAGTTGGAGACTATTGATATAAGCCCGACGGTAAGTGTATTTCCTTGCCCCAGGGGGCAACAGATCGGTTGTGTGGGAGATGAGGGTTGGGAAAGGTTTCTTCGCTGACTTTGGGTCTGGTAGCTTGCTGAGGCGTGTAGGAGGACGCACAATGGGGAGAGCGTATCTTTTCTCTTCAAGCATGCTCCCGTCGACTGAACTAGGTTGAGATGAAGTAATGCTAGTTGTGTGTGTGGCTGAAGTTTTGGATGGCATCTGAAACAAGCCGGACTATCCTCGAGCCTCAAACAGTCTGGGAGTCTCTACGCGGTCAGGATGGATTTTTCTTGGGGATCACAGGGCATATTGACAGCGGTCATGACGCTGCAGGCTTTGTCATATAGCTCATGCGCGTGTGTGAATGCCGCGCAACAGGGGAGTGTAGAGTTCAGTTGACGGAGCCATCATATAGCCGCCTGAGCGGAGAATTGGGGGTGTCAGGGGCCCCTATACGATAATCAAGTTCGACAATTTGAGGATTTTTGATGAATTTATGCGCGACGTATCTGATGCCTACAGATACAGGCCCCTAGACCACCTAACGTGAAATAATCGGGGCCAGATGGGTAACATTGAAGCTCCTAGCCAGGTCTAACCTCAACATCCTTACTCGTGCTGTCCGTTGATCTGCAACGTCTGCGGAACAGCTGCAGCCAAATTGTGCTGGCGATCTGCAGCCTGAGCGTTCTGACCACATGCCAATGTCTTCTCCTACGTGTGCAGCATCGCCCTACTTCCTCATTGACGACGCTCTCCTCTTCTTCAACTCTGCCTCCTTAGCTTTCTGTTCGCTGACACGCTTCTGAAGGATCTCGGCGTATGCGTTCTATTCGTACTGTGTTAGCCTCCAGTCTGTGTCGGCAGTCGAAGATATGGTCGACTTACAGCAGCATCCTTGGCAGATTCCGCACGACGACGCTTCAATGCAATTCTATGACGCTTGTGCTGAAGACGCTGAGGAGTGACCAATCGCTGAATCCGTGGTGCCTTCGTGTACGGCTTCGCGCCCTCCTTCTTCGGCTGCACTTCACGACGGATCACAAATTTGCGGACCTATAATCATCGCAGCACCTGTCAGCAGTCCGTCCAGCTCAAGAGTCCCGAAGCCAGCTAGGAAAATGGATGGCTCGGAGGGCGGATAAAACTCACATCATCCTCCTTAGTCAACCCAAAAAACCTCCTAATCTTCGTCGCCCTCTTCGGCCCCAACCTCTTCGGATGCACCACATCCGTCAACCCCGGAATATCCGCCTCCCCCTGCTTAACAATACTCAACGCCAACACACTCAAATCCATACCCACAATACACCCCCTCACGCTCTTCCTCTTCCTCTCCCCGCTCCTGCGCGGCCGGTAGCAGCTGTGGCCTTCAGAAAGCAGCAGCCGCACACGCGTAGGGTGCATGACACCTTGCTTCATGGGGAAGCCCTGCTTGTCGTTGCCGCCCGTGATCTTGAAGATGTAGCCTTTGAACTCGTCGCCGACGCTGTCGCCCGGCACTTCTGCGCCCATGCGGCGGTCCATGAAGACGCGCAGCTTGCGGTCGTCTTCGATGTCGAGGAGCTTTTGGGAGCCGTTGGCTGGGTAGGAGATGTTCAGCTTCATCTTGACGGCGGGTAGGGTTCGTCAAGAGTGACGTGCTGAATTTGTGTGAGGTCGTAGTCCAGTCACCTGTTGTGTCGCGATGCTGTCTCAGGATATTTTGCTAGGGTTGCATGTGGGATAATAAGCGAATAGCCGCCGGCCGCGCTGACCAAGGCGCCAAGGTAGGGTACAGACCTAGGACATGGAGCAAGCATCCCGCCTCAACGCCAGTACCAGCACAACTTCCTCCAAATGAGATGAGTGTCGTCGATGGCAAGATAATAGGTAGCGAAGTCCTGAGTGAATGACACTCCTGACTCCTTTCATGATCGATTGCTGTTTGTCTAGTCCAGTAAAAAAAAGAACCATGAATCGCTCTATGATACCCCCCTATAATACAGTCAAGCCCTTAGTAAGGTGTAGCAGGCACCTCCCCACTTCCAGCCAAACTCATGGCCAATCCCTTCATTCTCCGTTCTAGTAGATCTTCTTCACTAGCCAAGCTCACAAGACTCCTATTCCTTCTCCCTTGTCCAGCTCTCCCAGGTCTGAAAGTTCTTCCTCTATCTTCTCGTTTCCTCCTCACATTACCTCTTTCAGAACCCGAGCCTGGCGGAGGCATGAGACTCATTTCCAATGGCCTGTCCTCATCCACTGAGCTTTCGGTAGGCATCCTCCTGTGATGTCTCTGCCTAGTCCCGTGAAGATCGCCATTGGCATAGGCCTCGGATTCCCTCGTAGCGGCTGCATCACTAGCGGCGAAGATCTCCTCGAACCATTTGCCACATTGAAAGATATACTTCCATCCCTCAGGAAACACGCTGACAAATTGCAGAAAGCCATGCGAGATGCCGGGTACCAGCTTGACTTCTACATAATCTGTGCTTATGAACTCCCTGCTGCTCTTTTCTAGTCCTAGCTCCTTTCTTTCTAGGAGTTTCGCGGCCTTTGCTTGCCTAATTCGACCAGCAAATACAACAGTGTCGTCAACGAGCGGGTCTCGTTCGCCAGTTAGGATGTAAGTTTTCGGCCATCTGCTGAGCAGCATATCCGGTGCCATCACTGGAGAAAGAAGAAAATCCGTTGAGAAGTTGGGCCTGTTGTAAGGGCCGATGTAAAGGATGATCATTGCGCGCATCATCTCGGGAGTCAATATACGGTCATTGAAGTAGGATATCATTGATGACATGGCGAGCCGAGTCTTAAGGGCTTGTGGTTTGCTAGTCTGAACGGTGACGGCAGATGAGTCGGTGGCGTTATGAGCAGCGGCAGGGTGTATGGCTGTAGAAGCGTTTGGAGATTCTACGGTTGGATCTGTGCCTGATCTACCGGTGCTGGATCGGGCATGATTGAAAGCAGAAGGATTGGGATTGTCATCTTCATCATCTGACGGGTGCGGCGTGCTTGGAGTCAGCTGCCTGTAATCATCGCTTTTACGACGTAGAACGCCTCGATTGGTCTTGCGGGCTTTCCGGTCCCTTATCAATGCCATCTGCTCGTCCGACATCCAGTTTCCAATATTCATGTCCAGAGCAGGGTAGATAAGTACAATGCCCTCAGGTACTGGAAGGATATCCTCGCCATGCCATCGTCGTGAATCTGTAGAACCGGATTGAAGGATCATCAACACCAACCCTACTGCAAGATTTCCGCCCGCGCTGTCTCCGGAGAGTACTATCTTCGGGATCTCCTCACCGGAAAGTCCCATGCACCTGCCGCGACTTGCCACGAGTGTGTGGTAGACATCGTAACACTCGTTGAGCGCGTAAGGATATGGATACTCCGGAGCTTTCTTATAGTCCAAGCTGAGCACGGGCAGACCAGTCTTGCCAGCCCACGCAAAGAGCTTGTCATCGTGCTTGCGGGGATCCATAGCAACGAAGCCGCCACCAGGAATATCCAGAACCACCTTGTTATGCCTTTTCAATGCCGAAAGCGGTCCGTTAAAGTACAGCCATGCGTGCACCGGCTCCTTGTACGAAGATTCTTGCGGCCTTGGTATGCGGATCGCTCTTGGTTTATAGCCCATGAATCTCGGCCGCATCAGATTCGTAAACCACGCAATGTAGGGCGAAGTCGGCTTATCCCATGATACGCGTAGATGATCCAGAGTCAATGTTCCCCTAATCTTTCGGACCTTCTCATCGGCTTGTTCGGCGCAGATCAAGTAGTATACGGAGAAGATGATGGAGCTGAAGTCCCGTAGCCATTTCCTCCGTATCCGCATTGCCGACCAGAAGCCAGCATCCAGCGCGGTTGTGACCCATGTTGCTCTGAAGTATGCTCGGGTATAGAGGTTCGCGAGTGGTTCAGGACATTCAAGGCCAACAAGTTTGCCGAAGTTTCGGGCTACGTATAACCAGAGTAGAGTTATGACGAGCGTTTGCCAGGTTGTGAGACGTTTGGAGAGGAGTGCAGATATTCGACGGATGACTGGTGGACCATGGCGGTCAGCTCTGGAGGACTTGTTAGCTTTGCTTAGGGCCAGATAGAGCTTCGAGCGTACCTGTATAGATATAATGACCAGAATGAAACAACCGCAAAGACTTGATATTTCCGGAATTGAACGGAAGGACGTCCGAAAACGTGGTCTATCGGGATTGTTAGACTGCTGTTCGCCTGTTCTGCTTCCTAAGTGGTACACGTACCTATCATAACTAAGAAATCTAAGTATACTCACAGGGTATTCAAAGGAGTGACAAAGGGTATCAGTATAGGAATTAGAGGCTTGGTTCTGAAGAGCAAGGGATGGTAGACGTTCGAATCACATGCACAGGCGCCGTTAACATGGCTTCGTGTGCGTGGCTGTGTTCACTGGCTAGGAGCGTTTTCGTTCCATCTACTTGGATCACGAGACTGACAGAGTCAAGCGGACAGTAAATTAGTTTCGCCATGATAGACGGGAGTTACCTTACTCTACTCCAAGAATGACATGTAGACGCGACTCTGGCATGTGAAAATGTCGGGTGGTCGGCGACTTCCCCTATATGACATTCCCTCACCCACACACAGCACGAGCAACACCTCATAGATCTTGGGACAGTTTCATGCAGAAATGGCAGTCAATTAATTCTCTCATTTATTTCTTACCCAGTACCAATCTGGCAATTGCGGCTTCTTATTCTCCAAATATCTTATTCGCTCAATAATAACCATGGTTCCACCTCAAAAGCCGTTCCGGTTCCTCGAGCTACCCACGGAACTGCAGCTTCAAGTCCTCTCCCATGCCGTCTCCCTCCACGCCTCCATTGTTGACCTCAAGTCTCCGCCAAATTACTATTCCCTCAGCCTAACATCACAATCCGTTAGCGACCTCACGGACTCCCTCCTGCCCTACTTCACCTACCACCATACCAACTTCTCCTCCCTCTACAACCTCCGCACCCCGAAATTCTGCCACCTCCTCCCCCTGATAAAGCATCTGCGCCTCGATATTCGCATGGCTTCCGCCACCGAACAAAACGCTCGTACCGGCCTCGATGAGTTCACCGTCCTCGAAGAATTCCCCGCGCTCCAACCTGGCGACCGCGCAGTCAAGACAACGTGGGGCAAGATAACGGCAACACATCCCGAGATCTCCCGCATGTCACCGTATCCACTCTGGGCGCTTCCGCGTGTGGCAATGCACGCGGATCTGCAGATGTACTTCGAGCATGACTGGCCGAAGATGTTGGATATGCTTCAATCCTTGCATACCTGGATGCCGAATCTTGAGAGGTTGAGGTTGAACTTCATCAATTTCAGCCAGTGGAAGATCTTTCCTACGTATGTTGCTGTGCGGGAGCACACATTGGATGAGGTGCGGAACAGAGTGATATATAGAGGGATAAAGGCGAAGCATGTTGAGGTTACGGGACTGGGAACGAGTGCGGGCGTCGAAGAGATGATACAGGCTTTGACGCTGTGACACGTCCAAAAATGATGACCTCATAAAAAGCGGTCATTAACACATATGTCTGCAGCGGATACCCTGTTTGAAGCCATTGAAAAGGCTTCGAGACGGCAGATGGAGCATTTATGATGTTGCCTGAGACACAAGGCAAGCCTTATGGCGCACCAACGAGTGGTATAAACTAACAGGTGACATAGACTATTGCGACTCGGATTAGGATAACGGACACGGCAATCGGATTGCTGTTCATCTCAGGTTGACTCGACTCTCGACAACCAGTTGATGATCTACAGAGTTCATGTCAGCAGACATTTCGGGTCAGATTACTTTTGGTGTAGGAGTACTCAAGGAAATAAACGGATAATGATAGCGGGATGTAAGAATTCGAGCGGGTCTCCATTCTTACCATCATAGCCTGCACAAGGTTTACCCTCAAACCATAATTACTGCCATCCCAGCTACTTGCTTGGATGGTCATGTTGTACATGCCTAGTGTTTCCATACCTCTATTTCTGGCTTCGTTCCCAAGCTCTACCGTGTAATGCCAAAGTGCATTATTGCCTTCTTTGAGTATCTTCCCTGGTGGCTTGAGATAACCTGCTGCATTTGGTCCAAGCCATAGGAATGGAGTGTTGCGTTGCGAGACGTCTGCTATCGGAAGCCACTCGTCCATGGATCGCGTTGCTATCTCCCAATTGAGCGAGGTGCTGAGACTGAGACTTAGGATGATGGGTATGGGCTTGTAAGAGTCTGGGTCTTTGGTCAGGAGATCGGAAAGTCGCTTGTGTCGGGCTTCGTCGACTGGAGAATCCGTGATCGAGATCAAGAAGTGCGGTGTACCTAAAGAGAATCAGTTACTGCGTCCTTCCGTAAAAAGAGAGCTACTGGGACGAACGATTGCAAAGGTATGGGCTGCTGTGACCGCCACTGGCATCGTTCTTTAAGACCTCCTCGCTCGCAGTTACTGAGAAGCCTTGACAATCTGGCTTCATTAGTTGACTCTCGCATTTGCATGCATTGCGCTCAGCATCCGTCATCCTCCATTGCTCTAGGCCACCAAGTGCGATATTCTCTCGGAGAAGAACGTTGAAAGCCAAATAGATTTGCCGGACCATGTCATCGCCAACAAAGACGACGCCATCGAACCGATCCAGGATCATGCATATCTCCTCCGTGTTGTACCAGCGATAGTGACAACCTACTGTCTGAATTAGCTCAATGCGTGGAGGACGTGGTTTGATCTATTACCGTGAGGTGTGAATGGCGCGTCGAATCCGTGCCTCCCTCCATCACTCATCGCTTGTAACAGTGTGGCCCGGTTCTTGCAGAAGTCCTTTATTGAGTGTTTACCTATTACGGCTGGAGGAACGTAGAGCTCAGTGGATGGAATACCGCATTCCTGGTGCCCTTCGAAGTATTTGAGATAGCTGCGACTCAGTTAGCTGCGTCTCTATAACTTCACGACACATTTTGTACTCGTTATGGAGATCTTCAATGATAGGCACGCGATCATGCTGGGTGGCAGATGTTCTGAAAGTTGCACGAGCGACGTAGTACAGGAGGACGATAAGTATGAACGTGACAGCGAGGACTGTGAGGCGAAAAGTGTAGCTGTTCCAATGAAAGCCGAGTCGGCGTCGGTAGGATGTTTTATACACCCTTTTCTCTCGGAGCTCTTGCGGCGTCTGAGGCGAGCAGTTTAAGTGACGTGGAGGATAGGCCATTGCAGTAATCGGACATAATAGTCTTGTTTCACTATTAGATGGGCACTCTGTCCTGTAACCTACGGAAATTTGCAATTTATGCTTTCGGATGTACTGTGCAAAGTTATGGAGAACTGATAGATATAGAGCAACTTTCACTCAGCGCCCTACAATTTCACAAAGTCTGAAAACTCTCTGCATGAACGGCTTCCCCTCCCAAGGCATGTTATCCAAATGACACATCCAGCCAGTGCAACTGAATAAGTTTTTGAGGCTTCCGACGTTCTGTGTCTCCACGTTGACATTGCCGCTCACCTTTTTTCCGGTCTCCCAGTCCCTGGATTCGACAGTGGGACTTTGCGATGCTGACGCATTTGCCGACCTGGGATTGACCTTATTAGTTTAAGGATATGGAGCATACGGATTGCCATCGTGCACCGCTGGGCACCAACTGTTTAGTTAATCGAGGAAGCGGCAGCAGGACCACAGGTAGTTATAAACTTCGAGGAAGGTCGAACGACCACGGTCGCTGCGTGCTTAGACCTGATAACGCTGCAAATACTGGATTATGTTGATCGGAAACAGACATTGAACTTTGACTGTATGCGTAGAGAAAGGGCACTCGGGCACAAGGCTAATGGTCAGTATCGATTAGTATCCTTGACGACTTGGAAGGACCATTCAGGCATAATGGCCAAAGATTCTTAAGGGCGGGCTCAAGATGCTCATCACGAAAACTTCGTAGTCAACTCTCAAGCTTAGATCTGCAATTGAACAACAGAATGAAAAGATGACCGAACAGCAGAGCGCTTTTGGGGTCCCAGAACCGTAGTCGGTTTGATTAGCTGGATTGCCAATCCTATAAACAATGCAGCCTGGCTCATCACTATTTGTGGAGGTAATGACCTTGGTACGCACCTACGAAGTAGAAAAGTGACAGCCAAAAATGTGATCGAGTGCTTATCGATAAGGCGAGGGAAGGTCGAGGGACTATGACTACCCAATATTGAATATTCCCGTGCGCCGCACTTTCGACTATTGGATGCCATTGAACCCGCCTAAGGAAACGACAATGGCCCTGAGGATGTTTTCGAAAGGGTACGCTCGCACACTACCCTTTCTTAAGTCTTCCGCAGCCCCCCGCGCTATTGTTCCTCAGAGGAATGCCGCCGCACTTGCCGCGTCGAGTCTTCCGGAGAGCCTCAAACGAGCCATTGAGGTAAGAGCCACCGTCGAGGTCGTGTAAACCACATACTAATAGAAGACCTTCGACAGAGAGAATCTACACTGCCAAATGCAGATCCTGGACCAGACTCGCAAACAGCTCGCCTTATCAATGACTACGCACCCTTCATGGTACCTACCTACGTCCGCCCTCCGCCAGTGTTCGTTAAAGGAGAAGGATGTTATCTATGGGATGTGGAGAATAGAAGATTTCTGGATTTCACGGCCGGCATTGCAGTCAATGCCCTGGGCCACTGTGATCCGGAGATGGCAGAGCTGTTATGGCAACAGGTATTTGCTCTTCTTGAAGCACACATTTCGTGTAGCTGAGACTTGGCAGGCTCGTAGCCTTATACACGTCTCGAACTTATACTACAACCCATGGATAGGCTCGCTCTCGAAGCTCTTGGTACAAAAGACTTTGGAATCTGGAGGAATGCACACCGCTTCTAAAGTCTTCATCTGTAACTCCGGCTCCGAAGCGAATGAAGCAGCGATCAAGTTTGCACGAAAAGTCGGTCGAAGTCATGATCCGTCTGGCGCCAAGCACGAACTAGTCTCCTTCCACAACTCATTCCATGGCCGCACAATGGGCTCACTATCTGCAACACCGAATCCAAAGTATCAGAAGCCGTTCTCTCCGATGGTCCCAGGCTTCAACTACAGCACCTATAACGATATAGAATCTCTCACTTCTTTAATCACAAACAAAACGTGCGGTGTGATCATTGAGCCCATTCAGGGTGAAGGCGGCGTGAATGTTGCAACACCTGAATTCTTGCAGGCACTCCGTGACCGCTGCAACAAAGTTGGTGCAGTGCTAATCTATGATGAAATACAGTGTGGGCTTTCCCGCACCGGCAAATTGTGGGCACACGCGATCCTCCCTCCGTCCGCCCATCCTGACATCCTTACTACCGCCAAAGCCCTTGGGAATGGTTTTCCAATAGGCGCAACAATAGTGAACGACGAGGTTGCCAGCAAAATCGTTACTGGCGATCACGGGACTACATTTGGTGGCAACCCGTTGGCGTGCCGTGTAGCACACTACATCGTTTCCCGTCTATCTGAGCCCTCCCTCCAAGCGGGAGTTCTGCAGAAAGAGGCCATATATCGAAAACACTTCCGTGAATTGCAAAATGATTTTCCAGATATAGTCACAAACGTTCGCGGCCGTGGCCTAATACTGGGACTGCAGTTGAGTCAGGATCCCAATCCCGTAGTCACAGCCGCCAGAGAGAGGGGCCTACTAGTCATAACCTGTGGAACCAATACGCTGAGGTTCGTTCCACCACTCATAATTACAGAGGAGGAGATTGATGAGGGTATGGCGATCTTGGCGGAAGCTATGAGAGTCGTGTTCAAAAAGAAGGAAGTTGTGGAACCAACAAGAGGGCAGGAGGAGATGCAGAAATCATGATGCGCTTGACCTGAAGACAAAAATCGATCATTGACCCGCTTCTGAAACCTTTCAGCTACGAGGAAGCGAGACTCTTCGTTGTATATGCGGCAGATTTTACGTGTTTGAGCAAGCTGAGGCTCCCCGAAATCGGCGAAAGGTGTCCAGCCTGTCACACTGAGTATCTCTTAGAAGAATTACTGGAAAGCTTTTGCGCTGCAGATACTCAGACGCAATAACCCTACCGGAACTAAGGGTGGGAGGTATCACCGTTACGACCCGTTGTTGCGTGTATCGACTCGCGCGGTTTACACTATGGAGAAAGACGTTCTGCCGGGACATACCTACTCTGAAACATGTAGTAATCTGTTCTGGAATTGGCTTCCCTTACCGATCGGAAAGAAGCGTTGTCGCGTTTGGAGGCGCATGGGACAAACAGAATTTGCCTTCCAACAGCAACATGTCAGCGTGACACAGCAACAACCGATAACGAACTGTCTGCGCTTCCGATACTTTTTCTGCGACGTCCCGTACAGCTGGCACAGCCCCCGAAGGAAGGCTTGAGCCTTAGGGGTTGCTTCATGAAGCCGTCCAGAGGCTGTGCAGTCTTAATTTCATCAGAGCACCCAACAAAGACACTTGACTCAGCTCTTGCAGAACCCTGAGTCGAAGCCACACACCACCTTTTCGTTATGGGCGAAGTGATTATGCCTAGTGCCTAGGAAAAGCGAGCAGTTCTGCGACGATGCCGAATCTTAGTGCGGGGAGGCTGCAGCCTTCGAACAAAGCGAAAAGTTGATCAGCGCTCAGCTCCATGGCGCAACACGACACTCTGTTCTCACGAGTCGGATCAGCAAGGCCAGAGATGGCGCACGAGCTCACCTTTGAAAGGCAATCGCCGACTTGATTTGCGCTACTGCAGCTGTCAATGCAGCTGTACGCAAGACAACGGCTACAAGCATCCGATGGACGAGGACCATGTTTAGCACCAACTTTAATCTACTAGCAACGGCATCTGCGTAACGACCAAATTTCTCCATGGCTTCAAGCTTACAGGATGCGATAGCCGCCAAAAGCCATCCCATTGCTACAAAAAGCATCGATATGCGACATAAGAATGGCTTAACAATTGACAACATTCCTCATGAGGCGAGAAACTCGTTTGTCTGCATTGTATTGTCCGCATTCCAGCGTCGATACCGCCACGTCGGGACTGGCATGTCTCGGCTCTTCCGCTTTCGTCCATGGTCCCGCCAACCCAGAGAACAAAGAAAGTGCCAGCGCTGATGATCGTAACAACACAAGTACCCGCAACTGTCTAGGACAATCGCATACAAGAGATGTCACCGGCCTGTCACTCACAAAGAAACGATGATGGCGAAAGGAAATGCTGCGCGAAGATAATAGCGACAAAGCGACCTCCATAATGGTCAGTACTGCTCTCGGACTTGTATAGGTCCTTCTTCAATGAAAGCACATCTTTTGCTGTGCCAAACCGGCCCCGTTCTTTCTTGTCCAGCCTCATTGGCGATTGTTGCTGCCAACCTAGCCAGTCGCTCCGCTGCTCATGACCTTACATCTTCCAGACTCCCGTTGCAAAGACTGAGTAGCGACTATGACCCAAGACGTCCCTACCCCACAAGCTTTGGAGAAGCCTGAAGGAAGTGCGCCTGAATCCGTGAGAACCGGATCAACGAGCTCAACTCGTTCGCAACGCACTTTAAGCCCATCAGTCGCAGCCAAAAGCTCCGAAGCTCCTCCAACCCCAGAGTCGCCGCCATACCGTCTGACGCGGAAGAGGACTGCTGCGCAGCTTGAGAAGCAGGAACAAGAGGAGGACTCAGCCGACAGGACACCTACGCATAGTCGTGTCACGTCTGCAGATTCGCAGGGTTCCTTGTCACAAGTCTGTATCTGCCAGCCGGATCCAAAGATTCCTCGTCCAAGAAACGGTAAGTGGCACTTCATCTCGAAGAACTGATTAATCCCGTTCACACCGCGAAGATTTCGGGCAGCCGTTATCTTCCCGGCCGCGCAACTGTGGACATTGCGCTAACTGTTTGTAGCATTCATCCTCTATCGCCAGCATCATCAGGCTGCCATTGTAGCGCAAAACCCGGGTCTCGCAAATCCTGAGATATCAAAGATAATTGGCGAACAGTGGCGATCGCAACCGCTTGAAGTCAAGAACGAGTGGAAAGTCTTAGCTGAAGTAAGCGAACCGTGACACATTAAGCGAATTAATGGGCTGACTTGCTTTAGGAGGAGAAAGTACGGCATCAACAGCAGTACCCAGAGTACCGTTATCAACCTCGCCGTAACGGACGCCGAGGAAGTACTTCTGAGGCAATCGTACCTTCATCGGCAGTTGACAAGCCACGGTGCGGAAAGTGTGGTGGCCGTACGATCATCACGCCCACCACCAGCACTCCGATCACCGCAAGAGACTCAGCGCCTTTACTTCCGCCTCCAACACCATCCTCAACCACTACGCCAACTTCACGGTATCTGCCCATGATGAACGATCTTTCCCTTGCCTCACCCGCTCAGCGCCGGCCTCGCATCGGACCAGGTCATCATCCAGCACCTTTGCAATTGGTCGGCATTCTGAAAGAGGACGGAGATTTCGATGTACTCTCACCTGACGCCAAGCGACGTCGCTTCAACAATGGACCCTACGCACAAATCCCTGGCCGACCAGCCATAGGCACGCCGTACCCTTTCCCTCCGCCGCCTCAATACCAGCAGCGTCGTGAGTCGTTACCCCGTCCCGAAGCCATCCTAACACGCGGCTCACCGCTGGCGACTGGCATGGTAATGGGTCCGCCTCCTCGACCCATGCACCCGCCGCACCAAGATCCCAGTCTCATCCTCCCACCTCTCCAGACCGGAAATGACCATAGCAGAAACATAGAGGCCATCGTCGCACGCATGCCGTTCCTAGGCAAGATTCGGGTTCTCAGTCATGTTGCGCCAACGCTGAGGGTGCCCAGTCCTACCCAAGGAGCCGGCCCGAAAACTCGAGGAGCTGTAATCGCCATTGAAGGAGATGATGTCCTTGCGGTAAAGAAGCTTACCACGTGGCTGGAGGACGTTGTCAACAAGAGCGGAGAATACGAGGTGCGGGTTGTTGAAGGCCCCGCGGTGCCTGAGGCGGGTAAGGAGAGTAGTCTTCTGGAGTTCATGGCCGCGGCGACCGAGTGGCGCAAGAAGAACCGGGAGCTTGTCGAGTTCATCACAAACGCTCCTACTTCGCCTGAAGAGCATAGCAAAAAATCAGCGGCTACTGAAGGAATTCATGTTGGCGACGATGCTATGGACACGGAAGACGTGACCGACAAACCGAAGCATCGGACGCCGCTCCTCATCGTCCCTCTCTACATCCTCCACGCCACTACGGCCTACGCAAGCGCCATACCTATCCAGGATGCGTACTCGTCCGTCGACCACTGGCAGTGGGTGGCCACGATGTTCCGCAGTATCATGGGTCCTGACCTCACTATTTACGTTAGAAATGGAAATGTCAATGCACAAGGCCCAGATGAGAAGACCGTGGAGGTACGGGAGGAATTCAAGACCATTGTTGTGAAGTCGACTGTGGTGGCAGCAACAACAGCCAGTGGAGGGTCAGATCGGGGAGACAGTGCGAGTTTGAGAAGGCTGGGGTTTGAGGTTGGGGAGTGGGTCAGGGGTGTCTGTAATGGAAGTCCTGAGCGGAGATCATCTTGAGCATACAGCGGTTGTTGTTCCCATCTTGTAAGATTCGTAGTCTGATGACACTGACCACCATAGAACCAGCTTAGTCCATAGCTATGATCAAGCGTCTGCAATACACCACATAATATCTTGGGGCCTCCTAGGTCCTAGAAATTCGCAACCAAATTTACGCTCGCCGTAGCTCAACTTGCGAACAACCAAAATTTCAACACAGGAGCTCTTAGCATGCGATGTCCAGTTAACATGATTTGATTGTGATACTATAGATACCCCTCTGAATAACCTTCTGCACTTTCAATAAAAGGCTAAGGATCCTGTAAAGCGCACCATCTCCACGCTCGTATCGTCCTCTGTCCCAACCGAATCCGTCGTCCACTGCCCATATTTGCTGCGGCTGTTTACCATCCAATACCACTGCCGCACCTGCGCTCGGGTTCTGCTCCCTCTTCTTGATTCTTAGCAAGCAACCTAATAGATGTCCACCTCCGTCCCTCCAAAAACACCAAAGCATCCCAGATTCAGGTAGAAAAGCGTCTGTCGCCGAAGACCGAGTCGCTGGGAAGCGAGTGCATAAATCTCCGCTTTGGTCTTGATTTTTGCTCCCGCAGATATTTCTGTAGCACAGGTATTCCCATCCTCCTAGATATCGATCTTGCCACAGAAGGACGAAAGTCTCGCTGACAAAGAGTAAGTTTCTCTCAACTGGGCTGGAGACTTTGAGTCAATACTGCCTGCACATATCGCTCCTGCACATGATCACCTCGCTTCCCCAGCATGAGAGTATTGAGAACGTGAGTCGTTGAGAAGACTATCAGACTCAGGCTCGGGAAGATTAGTGGGTGAAGCCTTCACGCTTCGGAGTTTGGCTTATTCGAGACATATGCACAGAACTCCTCCTGAGTGTAAGAGCCTTCTTCATTATACCTTCCTTCTCCGGTATTTTGTACAGGATATGTGTGGCTTACGGCGTGATACAGCCGCCAACCATATCCGAGATATGAGTGAGGAACGGAGTCGGAGCTCAGCATGACCAACTGCTCAGGTTAATAACTCAACCATGATGTTGGAACACATAGACATACGCCTCCCCTATCGAATCCTATTGTTTCGGTGGGCTTATAGCATCCCCGACAGACCTTACGAAAGCATTTGCGAGATCCACCAGACCGAGTCCCTCCAAGTCCAACCCTGCGCAATGTTCGAACACGCCTTCGCCGTCGCGGCAAAGGTAGCATGGCTCCCTCAGCAAACGTCGACTTTCCACAACGCACCGCCATGCTCCACTAACGTCAAGCTAATATCATCGGTTTGAGCAGGTGCGATGTTCAGCCCACCCCCGTCGATTGACTGTCCCTTTGTTGAATGTGCAATGACAGCTGGTTGCGTTTAGACTCATATTTACGCCTAAACTCATATTCTTTTCTCTTGATCCGAGCGCGCTTTTTCGGCCTTCGTACAGTTTCTTCCTGGTCTTCCTCATCCGCTGACTCGTTGTCTGCCGAACCCCTTCGTCTTTTACTCCCTGCTATCTGCTTCGACAGTGACTTCAAGGTGGTGTCTTCTATTGTGCCATTTGCAGGTTTCGGAGACAGAGACGGAGCGGGTGAGAGTGGTAAGACGGGCATCGACTGAATGTTTGCGGACAGCGAGGTAGGTTTTCCATCACCACTACCCCGGCACAAGGGCGACACTGGAGATGCCGGCTTTGCAGGGTAGTGAGAGAAGTCCTTTGTCGAATCGTCATCTAGTTCTGTAGAAGGTGTCTCGGGATAAACCGTTGCGGAATCAGAGAGCATTGATGCATCAGTCGAAAGTTCGTCGAGCGCTGCCAGCCACTCCTGCTTCGCTCGATACTCTTCGCGGACTGGCCTGGGAGTGAAGCGTCTTCTAGACTTGCGCGCCTCATCGCCATACTGGTGAAACCTCCACTTGTCATGGAGAAGGTGTGAAGAATACGCCTCGCACACTTTTCGTCCGAAATCAGGGTCAAGCGTCTCGAAGAGCAGCGTCGGCGGGGAGGGAAGTGACTGATAATCTACTTTGGTGAGGTCGCAGCCCAGGGAGGTATAGAACCCGTCCTCGTCAAATCCATTGCGCTCGTTGTCTGGTTCTTCCTTTTGGAGAGTCTCCATCTAGGGCTACCTCATAACGAGATGAAAGCGCAGGGCAAGGGTTGAGAGAGAGGTTGAGGTTGAGGTAAAGAGCAGAGTGACGATAAAGGCAAACTTGCCGAAGTCACGTGCTCCGGCCACGTTCCCTTCAACCCCCTTTGCCTCGTTGCTAGTTGGGACGGCTGAGCGCAATGTGGAATGATAGCGAGCAATTTGGAATGATGGGAGCAAGATGGAGTCCGACAATGCTCGTAAGGTACGTGTAAGTGTGAGAGCTGAGGTTTCGGTGCCGTGTCTGCTATCGTCGGAACCGTTGGTGCCTGTGGACAAAGACAGTCTGAACAACCACGATATCACTAGTGGTACGGGTATAGGGCAACAGGTAACTAACGTTGCATTTGCTGGCAGACAATCTAAGTGGGAGGCATTGGCGAAGCTACTGTAGGCAGCCATGCCGCTAAGCGCCGATGGTCCAACCTCTCAGGGGGACTCCGGGCCCGGAGTCATACGATCTGTACCGTAAGAATGGGCTTCTATTTTGTGCTGTTGTCTGTGATTGCTCTGCATATCTTATGAGACCCAGGAGTCCTCCCGAGGGTTGGAGTGTTACCGTCGGGACCGTAAGATGAGCTTGTATTTGGTGCTGTTGTCTGTGTTTGCTCTGCAATTGCTATAAAACGTGGGGCCCTCCCAGGCACTGAAGTATCCAAAAGGCAACTGCGGAACTGCCCAATGCTGTAACCCATCTACACGGAGCATACAATGTAGCTTGAAGCCATGGCGTCCTCCAAGAACTCTCAAGAACTAATTGGCGAGATGAATCTTCCATCCCCCACCGATACTGTACCAGACGCAACGGAAGAGCACCTGGTTTTCGCACGGCTAGCTCCACAGAATGTTGAAGCTTGCAGAGCCTTCAGCGAAGTGGCGGAAGCAATCCTCAATCGGGAATCCAGATTTGGGCACCATGGAAAGTACATGCGTATTGATGAATCTAAGATACCCTTAGAAGTCGCAACTCGCAAGACCCTAGTGATCAGTCAGAAAGCAGACTCTAACAATCAAGAGACCGACACGGAGACCGATACTGAGTATAGTTCAGACGCAGGGACCAACAGAGGCGCCCTAGATGCCCAGGAGATGGTTTGGAGCGGAGATTATCAGTTATCGCTCGATATTCCACCTGCTCAACCTGCTGTAGGATGGCGAATAGGAGGTGGACGATGGAGGATCGGCAAATCAGGATCTGCAATCGACGGGGGAGTCGATCTATTGCTTACCCCGAACGGCAGGCAATCTGGCGTGCGCGGTGGCCATGCATGCTTCGTTTTTGATAAACAGAGTGGGATCTTACTTATGCAGGCGCGTCATGCTGTTCCAAATGGTGTCAAGCTGGATAAGGAGTCATTCGGACTCCAGTATAGAGCCTTGAACGCTCGGACCTCTTCCATTCGAATTGGAAACCTTGAATATGTGTATCAGTATACCATTGATCCGAGTAGCCCTGAGGAAGCAATTTTCCAGCATAAAAAAGGCAATTTCTTCCGAAAGTACTTGAATGTTCCTCCACCAATAGAGTTCACCTCTGCAACGCCGTCAGAGAATGATATCGTTATGGGAAACTGGACATTGCATCGGGCAATTGGTCGAGGTACATATGGCACCGTTTCTGCTGCGTCGCATCGAACTGGCAATATAGCCGCATTCAAGTACTTGATACGTTACGACAGAGGAAGCAACAGATCTGTTACGGCGGAGGTGAACGTTGCGCGGGAACTCTCTTCGCTGTTGGCCGAACGTGATGTTCACGAACGGGTCATTCGCTGCGTAAAGGTCATATATCAGCGAGGAAGCCCATACTATAATAGTGCTGGACCGGAAGCCGTGTTTATCATCTATACTCCTCTCGCGCGTGGCACCTTCGGTGATCTTCTTGCCGGCCAAAAGTTGGGTCACCTCGAGGAAGAGCTTCGCATGGTGTTGTTCAAGCATGTCCTGGAAGGACTAGCATATCTACATGCCCACAAGTGGGTGCACCGCGACATCAAGCCAATCAACCTAGGCATCGTTAGTGTCCAGCCGCCGCGAGCTACTATTCTCGACATAGGCTCTGCAAGCCGCATACCACCAAACAAAGCCGGGATACAGCCGCGACCAGGTGCGTACGGGACAGTTTCATATCTTGCACCTGAAATGGAAGCCGAAGTATATGACGAAAGTGTGGATATCTGGGCGCTTGGAATTGTCGCTCACCAAATTTTCCTCAAACCTCATTTCGAAGATGCTTGCTTGGGATCCAGCGGACCGTCCATCTGCGAATGAAGCACTTGAACACGCCTTCATGCGTGGCATGTCGCCCGAAGAAGGGTCCTCGGCCCAAGAAGTGAAGACGGGAAGTAAAAGACCGCGAGAATAATTTTGCGTTTAGGGAGCGGACGGGCGCAGCCTCGGTACAAGTTGAAATTCTCCCGGGGGGACCCCAAGAGATTGAATTACTTCGGGCGTAGTGTATCGTAGTGCTAAAGAGAGTGGGAGGAAGCTTTTCTCAGTTCACATCAGGTTATAGCTGCTACGAGATGCCTCCCGGAGGAATCTTTATTCATTCCTTTGTACCAGGTGATAGAATCCGCTGTATTATCCTCTAACACAGCAGGAGCATTTAGCTCTATGGACTTATGAAGTAAAGGTAAATTCCTGGTCCTGATCCATTGTTTCTATTAAATCTTTTAGGACGTAGTAACATGGTCAAATGTGACATAGCCTGTAGAGATTGCCGTAGAATACACAGGCGTATCTTGCGGACGTGAGAGACAAGGCTAAGAGTTGAAGCTAATGGGTGAGCACTTCGTCAAGGGAGGAGTAGATGATACATATCATCTATCGTTGCTAAAGAAATATGGCCTTGAGTTTATAGCAATCGAGTGATAGTCATATTGCAACCCAAAAATGGACAAGATGCAAAACGTACAGCAGTTGGAGTTCGCGCGTGGTCACCCACCGCACTACTACTCAACCGGTTGACTGCTTATGTATGGCAGAGCGGACGGGATGCCCAGTTTCCAGCCACCCATGGCCGTACGTGCTGGAGTATTTCATAGCTCACACTATATACCAGCTTACTAGCTTGACCACAGTCGCCAGTTGACAATCCTTCCTACAAATCAACGAGAAAAGTAACTATGAGAATCGACGTAGATCCTCTAGGATTGAGTATCCACTGTTAAGTGCTACAATCACTACTATCACCTAGGCACACACACAATTCATATTGAGTAATCTAGTAGCTCCAGAGCTTGATAAGAATTTATCAAGCCGAAGCGATAGAATTGGTCCCTTGTATCCGCGAAGCCTCAGCAGTGTCAATTCATAAGAGGAAGCCGAAATTTTCACATTGTAAAGCTATGTACTCCAGGTAGCGAGCCATTATTGTCATCAGTCTATAAGAGACAAGAACGACCTGCACTTCGCCTCGTTCTAATCGACCGAATAACCACATCGCAAGCGCCCTCATTGCGAAATGCCTTCTCAGCCGCCATCGCCTGCAATGGTGTTACAGGCAAACGAATGTAAATGTACAGGTGTCATCTACGCCGTCGTAGCCCGCCCAGAGTCGAAACTATGCTCAAATTGTGTCCCGGAAAACACGCCATCGCCATGCAATATGAAACCACCATGTTGTCCTAACGCCTATACGCACGATCAAGCAAACCCAAAGTATTCACTTCCAGCAGTCATCGCAGTGTACACTTGTTGTCTCAGTTGTTCGTAGCTGTCGTACTCAGGGAGATCGAGTTCTGGAATAACACGTTAGCTTTTGCCTAGACCACGACCTTTGGCGCAGAGGGCAACTTACGGTTGAAGCAAGTATGTGAACTAGGTAACCTATCCTTGCTTCCATAATCTCTG
Organism: Lichenothelia convexa; assembly: GCA_021030975.1. Classification (NCBI taxonomy): domain Eukaryota; kingdom Fungi; phylum Ascomycota; class Dothideomycetes; order Lichenotheliales; family Lichenotheliaceae; genus Lichenothelia; species Lichenothelia convexa. The sequence continues at coordinate 60,218 of JAGFMK010000019.1, read as the reverse complement.
TGGATGTTGAATTTGCTAAAGCCGTTCATCCCTTCAAGCTCCTTAAATCCGTTCAGCGGAACCTTGCTAGTGCCCGTGACGAACTGCAAAAGCTTCGCGCGCTCCTCTTTGTCGAATGATCGGACCGCGCGCCAGAACCACTGAATTTGAGGCGATGAAGTGGAGTAGTTGTGGTATTCAGTGTTAGCCTTCCAATCTTCGATGTCGATGTCTGGGAGACCAGAAATGAGCAGTTCGAGTTCTTGCTCATCGAATATGGAAACAAGATCTGCCGCTATAATGTCATGGAAACCTTGGCATAGTTAGCATTATGGCCGGAGGCTGAATGGGACGCAAACTTACCCTTCAGGAAGTGTTCAAGCTGTTCCTGAACGGAACCGGTAAGGCGGTACTCCACCACCAAGCGAACATATTCATGTTTGTTGTCTTCCGTGACGGGAATATTCCTTCCATTTTCAATGAGATCAATGATCTGGACTTGTCCGAACGCCTCTGTCTCCACGGCGAAGGTCTCGGTGATAACCTCAGTGATGTCATTTTCGAGCATCCAGAGGAGCGACTTGTAGTAATCCAGATCGATAGTCTCCATATCCTTAATCGACACCGGCTTGCTGAGAATCCGTTTGTACACAGCTCGACTGAAATGGCAATCGAGGACGCGCCCTTCGTAAAGAGCTTTGCCAATTATCCGTCCAATGAATTTGAAGAAGCTTAGGTGTTCTGCGTTGATAGAACTTAACCGGTTTGGATGGAATGTAGTTCGATCGGAGGCGACTGGGGTGAACAATGCGTAGTCGGGGTTGAACATTTGCCGCGCCAGAACTTGGAACCACTCTCGTGTGACACCACCAGCATCCACGCCCTCTTCACCATGGAATCTGATGTTGAGTTTCCCGTACTTCCATTCGTCTGCTGACTTGTAGTATAGCGATTTGTATGAGTCCAAGAACACTTGATCACGACGAACCGAGAGCTGTAAAGATTGATGGGGATGTCTGACCAGAGGACGGCTACTGTGAAGCTTCCGGCTGAAGAAATTGCGCTTATTGTCAAACTCCAAGACCTTTGAGTTCTTGACTAGGAGAGAAAAGTTCCCACTCATGAGTTTCGGATTGTGGCGCACCAGATCATTCAAGATCTTACGGTGCTCTTCGGTGAAGCTGAAGAACATGTTCTCAATACGTGAGTCGGGCAAAGCCGGCGATCTTGTCATGTCTTTACTGACGTCTTTGCGAAGTGGTGCTTCATTAAGCGAGGTATTCTTGCAAACCACCATCAAGCCCTCGATCAGTGGGAGCAAGATGGTAGCAACGTCGAACATGTTCCCGCGAAGACGGATAGCGGTCAGGCATTCGCTCAAATTAGCCCACATACAACCGAAATTTTGACTTTCGTACAGAGCCGCGAGCAGGTTCTGCTTCGCTTGGGCCTGATTGGTATCCTGGCTAGCTTGGTCTTTAGATTCGTCCTGGTTGCTCTTACGATACAAGTATCCCAAGGCAGTTAATACGCGCAGTAACTTCTGTTGGTCGGAGCCGGCAGGAGAAAATCGTGACAGTGCCTTTCCTTGAACATCTGTGCCGGACTCAGCGCTTCGTATAATTTGAGTTAGCTCGACAAGATCTTGATTGATACCGGCTGCCAGGGCTTGTGCTTGTTTCACGAGCTCTTGACCGAACGCCTCCCTAGCTCCGGGAACTGCAGAAAGGTTCTGGATGGTGGTGACAGTTTCCCGGAACGTTCTGCTACTGCATTCCTGCGCGGTCAGAATGTTGACAATCAGACGGAGGCTTTCTTCGGGTATTTCAGGAGGCGAGAGCCTTCGAATCTTTTTCTCCTTTCCTTCCCCGCCACCTTCTTGCGGCTCTCCAGCTTCGGCAGCAGCTGGGTTCTCGTTCTCAGCGCTGCCCTCGGCCGGAACAGTGGATTCGGTCGCGGTTAGCTCAGTCGCAATGCTTTCGGTGGCTCCTTGCGAGGGCAATTGTGTGCTTTCTGGGGCTGCAGCAGCTGGGGTTCCATTGAGCTTGCCGTCTTTTTTCTCCTCCTTGGCCTCATTGAGCAATTGATTGAGCGGGGAGGTCACCGTTGCCAGCAAAGAAGCCAATTCATCCATGATGGCTGCATTCTGAAGCACAAGTGGTCTTTCAAGGAGTACGAGCAGAGAATTGATCGGGTACTTGCTCACCCTACTTTCCTTAGCCTTGCCTTTGCGGTTGCTGCGTGGCTTCAGTCCCTGCGCGAGCTCATGCTCGGTTAAGAAAAAGGATGTGAAGCGAGAAGCGCTATTAGATGTTAAGAAGAGTAATGTGCTGAGAGTTTGCTGAGTAACGACTTGAGGTGTCATGTCACCAGGATCACGAGGGCCGTCATCTTTCCCACTGATGGTGCTCTTGAGCGGCTGAGGTGTTTTCTGGGGGCCCGCTTGCTTAGCACGCATAGACATTTGAGTGAAGCTTCTTTCTACGGCATTGGTGTCTGAACTTCCGTCCTGGAGGATGGAGAGCATCAAGCTGACAACTTCTGCTCGGTTTTGCTTGTTCTCGCAAACGTTCTTGAGGATGTGACTCAGACATTGTCGGGCAGTGCCTTGCTGCGATGTAAACATAAGACGTAGCAAAGACGCAATTCCCGCCTTGTCGAGCATTTGTATGCAAGGTTGCCGTTGAGTCTTCTTATGCCCTGACTCCCCAACCTCGTCCGGTCTATTGGTTGCATTCGCCCGATTGAGTCGAGGCATGTTCAAAAAAGGATTACCTCGGCGAATGCCACCCAGTGCACGAGCTTCGTTGGCAATGTCCGGCGGTAGTTGAGCAAGCATGTCATCGTCTTGTTCCATCAGTATCTGCTGTCTCAGGCCAGGGTTGAGTGTGGCAAAGAAACTAGCTGGATCCATTTCTTCTGCGCGGGGTTGCGCTCCACCGCTGCTAGCCGCAGCCCTTCGACGGGCTTCTTCTCGCTCTCTTCGGCGACGATCTTGTGCCTCCTGCTGCAGTAGTTCTTCACGGATATCTGCGGGTAGCGCCTCGAGAAATTCTCGACTGATATCTGTCGGTTCCTCGCCTGCTGCTGCTGCTTGAGACCTCTGTTCTTGAAATTGGGCCATAATCACATCTTCTCTTAACTCTTCAGGCAGAGCCTCCAGATACTCTAGGTCTATGCCAAGATTCGTAATGTCCAATTCGCGACCACGGATGGTGGTGCGAATGCGAGGACCCGGTTCCGAAGGCCCAGCACCTGCGTCTGCCTGGACTACTTGGGTTTCGGTGGGTTCAACGCCCTCCATGGCGTCGCCGACCGCTGCAATGTTTCCAACGGCGCTCTCCTGGGACTCCTCTTGGTGCTCTTCAGCAGTGGTGACTGCTTCTGCAGCAGCTCTCTCTGCAGCTTCGTGCTCTTCGTGCTCTTTCTTCTCATTCGCTTCTCGTTCAGCTTGTTCTTTTTGAAGTCTCTCCTCTTCGGCCTTTCGCTCTTCTTCTTGCTTGCGCTTCTCGGCCTCTTCTGCTGCCTTCTGCTTGCGAACCCTCTCTTGCTCCATTGCCGGCGGAACTAGCAAACGAAGAATCGAGTTCAGGACATTCATGGCCTTATCCTGATGATGAGGATTAAACAGAAGCTGAGCCTCCTGAAGCCAACGTGCAGCCGTGGTCAACATGGGTTGCCAATCCATAGCACTAGATGGATCACCGCGCGATTGGCGAGAGGAACGTTCGTGAGCTCTTGGCATGCCTAGAATGTTGTTCAGCGCGGCCACATGATCGGATGGGCTGCCGAAGCCTGTATCAATAGTGACATGGTAATTACCGTCCGGGCCCACCGTGGAGCGATTCAATAAGTTGTTCAAGTAGGAGAGCGGCGCTTGAAAATGACCGCGGCCAGGGAATACTGCGGCGAGATTTTGACGGAATTCATGCAGAAAATCGGTGGGATCAGTCCGGACGACGCCAACAACGCCTCTTGGCAGAGGAGTGGCAGGTGTCGGTCCAGTGCGTCGGAGTAGAGGGTGCGCCGCGTCGTCATTTGCACGAGAGGGCCCAGAACGAAAGTTGCTGTGACTGGGCACTGCAGGTCATTAGTTCTACATTGGTATAGAAATCGTTTAATCTTATGCTCACCGAAGAGTCTCTCATTCGGTCCGCCAGGCAAAACTTCCCACGGGCTCAACACGCGGTGATAATGGTGATGATGGCGGTGAGGCCGAGTATCCGCAGGCCACATGACGCCGTTGTTGTCCACGCCCCACTCATTGTCCGATAAGGCTTGGTCGTCGTCTGCTGTACTGGTCAAAAGTGCTGATCAAAGGACGGAATATGGGGGGGAGAAGATTGATTTCAACCAACCTTCCATGGCGCCAAGCTCGTATATGACAGCTTCCTCTCGCATGTCATCGTCGCCTTCGTCGTCATCATCCTCGTCACCTGGGTCGGATAAGCAGCTGATCGAACCAACGGAATCCAAGACATCTTACCTTCATCGTCCTCTTCGTCGTACTCTTCCACAAACTCTCCAAGAGCGGGCTCATCACCCTCGTGTCCGACAGTATGGAAATGTACGCCGCCTTCATCAACGTGGATTGAAGCAAGACGGCCATCGTGGCCGTGATCTTCTTCAAGTTCATCCTCGTCGTACCCATCGTCATGATTGTAATCGGCCTGATCCTCGTCTTCCTCATCCTGCCACTCTTCGTTATTCTGGCCATGAGCGCCGGACTCACTTGCATTTGCATCGTCGCCTGTTATTTCTTCTAATATTGCATCTTCCTCCTCGTCATCATCTGCATCCTCGTCCATCTCATCTGAGAGGTCGTCTTCGTCGTCTCCACTGCTGATGCTTTCCAAGTCGGGATTGACGTCGACTTCGAGGTTCATGACAACATCTCCGCCGAGGCCTTCTATCGGACCCATCCCTTCAACTTCTTCCTCTTCTTCACTGATAACCTCTCCATCGTCGGGCATTTCTTCCTCTTCGTAATCCATCTCATCGTCGTAGTCTTCGGCATACATGTCCTCTTCGTCATCTTCTTCCGACGTTTCGGAGGGCGAGTCGCCATCCCTGTTTGGCTCAAATATCCCCAAGGCGGAGTTTCTATACAAATCTGGAGTCTCCCCGCGGCGATCATTGTCATCAGAGACTTCACGGTCAGCATTGTCGTCGGAGACAGATGTAGCAGATGAGATCTCTGCATCGTCGCCCGAAGACTGCTCTGATGTAAAGCTAGGCGACTGACTTAGATGAATAGCGGTAGTTGTCAGCAGTTTGAGAGGACGAAGGATGTACTTAATGACCCGCTTAGCCTCAGCGACGCTCAAGTCGATGTCAGCGATGGAATGCGTCAGCACTGTTATGAAGTTCTTCTCGAACATGAGTTTGGCAAGCTGCTTCTGTGATGCTGTGAAAGCATCCGCAGCATGACCTGGTGGTGACTTGCCCGACAACATCCGATGAAAGAGATCACTAAGGTTGAGCAGCCGCGAGTATCTAAGTTCAACCGGCTCAGAGGACGTCTGGGCGTCTTTGTATGCTTTGAGCGCATGCTCTAGAACAAACCGGCGTACGAACAGTAAATCCAATTCTTCTTCTGGACCGTACGGGTCTTCTAACTTTTTTGGTATGACTTCTGCCGTTTTTGCACACAAGGCCACAACCACAGACATAGCCCAATTCGAGGTGGCCGCCTTTTTCCGTTCAGTCACGTCTTCCGGATGTTTGAGTGTGCCAACAGGTATCAGCGCGTTAAGAAGATAATTCAGCACTCCAGAACGAGGCTTCGACGGAGTTGTTGCTTGTGGATCTGCTTTTCGTGAGAAATTAATGAACTCTATCTTGGTTCGATTGTAAGACGAGAGCAACTCAGTGAGGCACCGGAAGATGAAGTTCCTATAGAAAAAGATCGGATGAGCTTCAGGTTTGAATTCCGACTTTTCCGGCGTTTTGTCAGGCGTCACCGTCGGACCTCGAGTGGGTTCAGCAGCGCCAACGCCTCCGTTCGTCATCTCTACATCGGTCGGGCCATCATCCGTTTTCTGAGGTTCCGAAAGCTTCAAAGGCTCACTATCCTCAACGTCTTTGTACGACAGAAGCTCGCAGAGGAGATAATGGATTACACCATCCGGATTCTCTACCACCGGAGGCTTGACATCGAGCTTAGCCCTCTCAGAAGCCTGTCGATCCTCCTGCTCCGTGGTCATCTTCACTTCCTCACCATTGGTAGCTTCTTTCGACTCTTCGTGGGGTTTCTCGTCCGCCGTTGCCTTATCGCTCTCCTCGACTTTCTTCAGCGCGAGGATTTGTTGACGCTGACTTGGGTCAAAGCGTGCTAGCATAAGCTTCTCGTTCGTAATTTCAACAAAGGTTTCGGGGGCACGGAGCGCCAGATGGGCCATACTCTTCGTATAAGTCGAAGTGTCAATTTGTCGTCGCTGGGAAGTCTCAAACATGGCTTGAATTTCGCTTCGCATTATCTGGCGAATTGTCTCTTCATCTTCAATGATGTGTCGTAGAGCAAGCATAAATGCTTCTTGCAGTCTTTCGTTGACTTTGTGCGCAAGCTGTTTCATCATAACGAAAAGTTTCTGTATATTCTTTTTCTCACCAAGATGAAGAGCAAGCTGCCTTGTGCGTGTCAGAGCAACCAACACACGGACGACCGATATCGCTGTCGATTCGTCTTTGCCGATATGGGGAAGTATGTTCATGATTGCTTCAAAAGACATCGTTCTCTCCTCGTATGACATGACAGGTTCAGCCGCGGTGGCAATTACATCTTGACGCGGTGCTTCCTCATTTCTCGGGGGAGTCCATTCAATTTGACGAGGCTTTTCATCCTCAGCTAAGATCGTTTCCAACACAAGAGCAATTGGTGCAATCCAAGGCGACGACTCTTCAGGGCCTTGACTTAAAGGGATGCGAATAAACTGGATGATTGTGGGAAGGCTTTCCTTAAGATGAGGTAGACCACCATCATAAAACTTCTTATCTCGGAGTAACAAAGCCAGTAGATGAGCATAAGCGGCAATCTTCTTCCCTTGTGGTCGCAGGTCGTCATCATCTAATAAGGAGACGAGCCCATCAATTACAGCATCTGCGATTTCAGCGCTCAAGCCCGCGCTATTTTCAGCTTTGCTCGTGGCTGCTGCGATCAAGTCCGCTAACTCGAAAGTCACGTTGTGATGTACACTCAGGATGTCCAGGCACCTTTCGCTGAGCTTCGCTCGAATGGAGATACGCACTGCTTCAAGATCTTCAACCGTGACAACGCCTTCTATTTTTCCAGCTTCATCAGTGATGAGATCTTGTTCCTCCAAAACTCCGTTCGAGGGAGAGTCAACACCAAGCTCTGGGAACTGACGTAGGAGTTGTTGTGGCCCTGCTCTGAGAATGTCTGCCAGGGTGGTATCGCCGTCATCCGCGGACGCATCGTTGAGGGCTTGGCGGATTTCTTCAACAGGTAAACCAAATACGTCCTCATCGTGGCCGCCACCAAGGGGTGGCGTTTCTGGGCGTTGCTCCCGCGTGGCGTCGCCTTGCTCTTCCGGAAGGCTCAATAAAGGCAAGTTTTCCGCAAGGTTTTCTGCAGGATCGCTTGTAACAGTTTCTTCCACGCCCTGCATGGATGCCTCAGATTCCTCGTTTGCCGAGACTGAACTCGTAACCGCATCCTGGACGATCCCAGGCTGCTCCCCAGCCCTCTCGACTTGAGTTGGAACTTGTCCTGCTCGTGCATCGACTTCTTCCGAGGGTATAGGACACCTTGGACTACGAACATTTGCTTTCTTCAATGAGCAGTACTCTTGAGCGTTCATGTAGTGATCGTAACAGCGGTATAGAGCCTCACGGGCCAGATCTTTATCGTACCCTCTTTCCGTCAGCTGCTCGAGATGTGTCGCACTACGCAGTTTCCACGAATTGACTGGAGCTTTGCCGCGGCGTTTGCAAATGCGGTCGGTTTTCTTGAAAGCGCCATGCTCCGAGTCGGCGTCAAACACAAGCCGGAGTACTTCGATTAGTGGTTTAATTAGGCCGGCAGGGAGCTTTTCAACGAGATCCGAGTTCCAAACATGTTGTACTGCTGGTAAGACAGCCATACGTATTTCTATCAGTAACTGAGAGGGCGAAAAGAAGTCCGGTTTGTCCTTGTCCCGATCAGACCGTGATGCCATTGCTTGCGCCTGAACAGAGTCTGAGACAGTCCTTGGATCAACAATCTGACCATAAAAGTCCAGTATTGTCTTGATGCCCCCTACAGAAGGTGGATGTGTTGGCTGACTGCTGGAGACCGGGTTCTGCTTGGTGTCTTCGTCGAGCCCGGATTTAAAATCCTCAGCAAACATCCCGCAGATACGACCTATCTCGGCGAGACCACCAAGCTTTTCAAAGGCTTGCAATACCAAAGTCGACACGTTGTAAGAGTTACGCTCTCCCGTTTCTAGCTTCATGTTAGCGTTCTCTGCGCTGTGCTCAGTGGAGAATACAGTCCAGTAGTATGCTTTCGGCCATTCTGCGGCAGATTGAGTTAAAGGGTGGAGAAATGAACATTTGACTTACTGCCTGCTAACACTCGAGATATTCCTGTAAGGATAACCATCAGGTACCAGTGCTTGTCCCTTTTGGAAACGCTTGGGTCCTCAGCTGGGTTGAAGCGAACTTGTGCCAGGAGTGCTTTAGCAATATGTTCTCCAACAAGAAAAGCGTTTTGCTTCTGATAAGCATCCAAATGACGTTTGTTCAACAAGCTCCTGCCCAGTGACGTAAACAGCAAGGCGGCTGCCATCGATGTCTGAGAGAGAACGTAACGTAAGGTAACAAAGTTCCTTTGCGCTGCACTACTCAACCGGGGCTTTTCGGCTGTACGTCCCTCAGGCTTAGGTGGCTCGGCCGTCCTGTCCTCCGTATTAGGATGAGAGGGTTCGCGCGAAGAAGTGACACCCAAAATATCATCAGCTTCTTTAGTTCCCACGCCAGTCCCTTGTATCTGAGTTGACTTTAAAGCCTCCGGCATCGCGCTTCGCAGCAATATGGCCTCCCAAACACATCTTTGCTGAAGCTTACCCAGCATCTCTACCAGTCGAACATACATATCTGCTAGGTTGACTAGCGAGAACAAACTTTGCCGGGAGCGTTCACTGGGAGTAGCTTCAAAACATCTTCGAATTATTGTACACAGTGCTTGAGCCTGTACGAGAGCTTTTACGATGGATGTGCCGTCAATGCTCGGTTGTGTCTTTGTAGCCCCTATGAACTCCTCAAAGAAAGCTGATGTGTCTTTGCGATCCCATAACGGTGTCAAGGCCTCTAGTGCGTCGATTGCGCGGCGGACGATCGAAGGCAGTACGAGATGCGGCTTTTGCTCCACAAGGCTCAAGAAAACGTCGTGGAAGTCGTGGATCATAGGTTCCTCATCGAACTTCGGGGGTAAGCTAGGCAGCGTCGCAAAGTCCAGTACATATTCCGTGATGCCAGCCTCCACGAAGGCAGTTGCCAACGAGGCGTTGGAAGTGAAGCCCAAAATAAATCTGCCCACAACTCTGATGTAATCCGGTACAGTGGGACCTGCATGAGTGTCTGCTTCGTCAAGAACATCGTTGATAGATACTTTATCTGTGGACGGGATTTGCGGAACCGGGTTCGAAGCGTCCTCCATCTCAACGTCGCTATTGGATGAAACCACAGACGCCTGTCCAATCTGCGTCTGAGGTGCTATGTCTGTGGCATGCCCTTTCGACATACGTTGTACTCCACCAACGAGAGATTGACGACCTCCAGCAACGAGAAGCTGACCATCGTCACCATGATACCACAATTTGACTCCCACTCCGCGGATGGCCTGATTGTAACAAACAAGCCAAACACGACCCAGCATTTTACGAACACATTCCAATACCGCTTTTCTGAGAGGAGGGTGGTGTCTAACAAGCTCATTAAAACCACCTCCGAGCGCAGTTGCATCATCACGACCGCTCAGAAGCGCCTTGATATGTTCGGGGTTTTCGAATATTTGGAAAAATGCCTCTAGGGCGCCAGAAGCTTGAAATAGTTTCATTCCGGCCTCGTTCAGGCAAATGGCACCAAAGGCGGAGGGAATGTTTCTGATGGCTTCAGGCATTGGAAGAACACCTGGCTTGGGCGTCTTTACTTCCGTTGTCACCGAAGTACGCTCCGCCAGTTCGGTTGATAACTTGTCATGCATAGGTGTGCCATCCACGTCGCCATCGGCAGCTTCCCGGTGGGGCTGGTCTTCGCCGGTTCCATTTTGAGCGAGATCAGCAACAGGCTTCTGCGTGATCGCTGCAAGAAAGGCCTTCGTCAGTCCAGCCTCCGCTACAATCATGTAACTTGTTGGCTCGTTATGGATAAAATTGACTAGGACTTCCAACGCTTGACTCCAAACATTGGAGCCATATACTTTAGCGTTTTCGAGGACGATACGAAGTGCACTGAGCAATGGTGGCGAGTCGATGAAATTCCGGAGCAGTCGTTCAAAGTTGCTAAGGTTGCTGGTCATCATGTGATTCATAAATCTTAGTAGCCACCGTAAGCTCTGTTGCTTGTAGTAAGATAGATCGTAATCAGTATGATGGGTGCGATATTCTGTGGGCATGCCTTGACCGTTTTGCGCTTGACGATATCCGGATTCAACTTCATAAGCGGTGAGATCCGATATAGTATCCAGGGCTTTCGCATCAACAAGTGACTGGAATGCGCCCCGCACGTTGATAACAAAACTGTCGAACAAGTTGAGGACGGTCGAGTGATAGCGTTCAGCCTTTTCTGTCTTCAACGTGAGCACTTCCGTCAGAATAGTAAGCAAGCCGGCTGCTACAACAGCTTCTCCAATCCGATGGTGGGCGTTCCAAACGTTCGCAAGCAGTGAGAACAGCGCTTCTCGCCATTCATCCTCCTCTTCGTTCGCGTCATCCTCAACGGCCAATTCGGCCACTGCTTTCCGGACGACATAGAATAGGACGCCATGGCTGACTTGAACGTTGAGCGCCGTCAAAACATCCTGCGACCTGCTCTTGTGCTTGGCAAGTGCTTCCAATGTCATGAGCGCCAATGTCTGGAGTTTCCTCGGGGCCGCTGTTCCGCCTTCGGTAGGTGGATGAATAAGCTCAGCGAGCTGATAGACAAGCTGTAGCCTTCGCGGCTCTTCCGTATCTTGCTGCACTACCTTCTGCTGAAACACATGCTCGGGACAAACCAAGGCAAGATTCGCAATAGCAAGAATGCGAATAGCCACGATCACTTGCCTGGCCTCAAAGGAAGAGCTTAATGCCTGTGCAACCCGCAGGCGATGTAAAACATCGTACTTGGAATTCTCCGGCACTTTTGCTGAGATTGACTTTAGCACTTCGTAGATTGGAGCATCCACAAGTTGTTCGGCAGATAGCTCGAGCGTTTGTGGTCCAGTTGGAGCCTGTTGCGAGACTTCGCCATTTGTGGGTTGTGGCTGCGCTTGCTTTTGGGTGCGGTGAGGACCAAGCACGGAGGGCCTCCTTACCCGAGCAGGCGATGGGGATATAACCTCTGAGGTTTTTGTTGCTTGGAGGTGTTCATCAGTGACTTTTGTGTCTGACTCGTCTTGGAAGTTCAGAGAAACATGGGCCCAGTGGCTCCAGTCAGTACCGTTACTGTCGCTCTTTACAATCGATACTATGTCGTTGCCGTTCAACATCTTCGCTGTAATACCCGCTGACTTCTCAAAGGACCGACTTGCACCTCGCACAGCTGCCTTATCCTTGCCTTTCGAGCCCGAGCTCTGCGCAATTCCTTCCAAACCATCCTTTGCATCGGTAGTGAAGGGTTGTGCGAGTTTGGTGACTTTGTCAAGGTTGATGTTGTAATGGCTAGCGAGGAGGCCCGAGCTTTGATTCTGGGAGAGTAGCCGTTGCCGAGCGGCATGATACCGAGCTGCCAGACGATGAGCGAGACGTAGGGTTATTTCCAGCAGTGATAAAGACGTCGTGTTCAGCAGGTGATCCAGGTGGGTGCTACTGGCGTAGAGGCTCCGGTTGCCGCAGTTTTCCAAGAGAATCTTGGTAAAGGAAATGATTCCCTCAACTAATTCTCTATCACCTTCCGCTGAGAAGCCCAGGCTATCAAGGAAGCCAGGACTTGCCAGGTCTGACGGTGTCTTTGCTGCGTCATCACCTCGAAGTAGAAGACGTCGTTCGAAAGCCTGAGTTTGTGGGCCTTCTGTCAGACCATACTCTTTTGTGAAACAATCTAATATGTCATCGAATCGATTCAGCGCGGGTATCCAATGGTAGATGTCTCCTCTTGGAAATGGCCATCGCCGCGGGAATGACCTCAGGTGCGCAGGTAACTGGAAAAGAGGAATAGAAGCTGATGCTTTTATGAAACTCGCGAGAGCAGGAGACTGTCCCTTCAGTCAGTATGTAGAAACTTCAATCTACTAGTCAGCACTGTACGTACTAAGGTAGCTTCGTGCTTTTGGCCCCCAGTCTTCGTGATCCGCCCCATCTTCGAGAACCGCTCAGCGTCCCCTTGGCACAACTACAACACGCAAAACTGCGGAGATAGGCGGAACCCACATGGGGCACGGCAGCGCGTTGTCCCCAGTCTCCAGGCCAGGTGTCTATGTCGCCGAAGGTTCCTGAATTTACGTGACGTGAAAATCAGGCTCAAAGATGTGGTGATGTTGTAGGTCGTCAAAGTAACTAAGAAAGCAGCTGTCAGACAGACGGTGCAGCGTCTTCTGTACAGTCAAATTGTTCTTGGTACGGCTTTGAAGGAGGTGAAGGTGAAGAAGAGTGGTGAGGTTCAGGTTATTTCGAGAAATGGCAGCTCCGTCACGTTCTAACGACCTCACCTCTGACCTCGCGGAGCATCGGCGATAAATCCGGGACCGTTCCGCAACGTTGAACGAGCCGCTCGCTAATCCTGAATGAGCAAGACGGATGTGTCCGCAACCTCCTTCTTCTATCTACTATGGCGCCTGGGGTGTTAATTGTTCAGTGACGCACAGGATTTCTCAGAACGCCCTGCAATTTTACGCGTAACAGCGGTCACGCTAACCATTAACATCCATGTAGAGCAGTACCTACTGCTCTGCAGGGTAGTTAAATGTTACGTGATCAGATCTACGCGAACACCAAGCGGGCATGATCAAATATACGCAGGGTCTAGTAACATCTAACACCCGCGGCCACCATAGTACCTAGGTACTTTATCTGGAACTTGTAGAGGGCACACATATACCTCTGAGGTAGGCAAGTAGGCAGGCTATTCGAAGAACAATACTGCGATTAAAATACGGAGTCCTAATATCGGGCAAGCGTAAAACATTCGGGCACCAATCCGATAGTTGCCGTTAAAGTCATCCTCCAGTCTAGGATTTCCGTATTTATGTCTGAATGAATACCTATCACATGTTGCTCATGCCATTCCAGATACTCATCCTACTTTGAGACTTCCCAATATGAGACGTCTAGAACATCTCCTGAGCTTTACTTTAAGCCCTTTCACAGATACAACATCATGAGAGGCTCTCCAATGCTCAAATGCTCCCAAGATCAGAAGACGAGTTCACATCACCGTATATCCTCCATCGACAGGCAATCCTATCCCAGTCACCCATCTGGCATCCTCACTAGCCAGGAAGACCGCCGCTCGTGCAACGTCTTTCGAATCCCCCATTCCCCCAAGAGGATGTGCTGCGTTGATAGCAGCCAAGGCCGCTGGATCTGACTGCAGATTCTGTGTCATTATCGTGCGCAGGACTACCGTTCTGGGTCAGTAACGTTGCTGGATCCCGAAAGGATCCAATGCACCTACATCCCGGTAACAAGGCGTTGCAATGGATCCGGTAGGGGGCATAATCCAGAGCTACCTGCCGCGTGAGCATCAGAGCCGCACCTTTGGAGGCACAATACGCCGCTGCACGTGCAAATATGTCAGCCAATGCCCGCCACCACTTAAGACATCATCTTCCACTGCTCTTCATCCAAGTCTTTGTCCCATCCCACTCTCCAGCCCCTCTTCAACTGAGGAAATCAATACATACGCGTCCCATAATAAGCAACCACTCCCTGCACGCTGACCGTATTCACAATCCACCCTCTATCCCCCTCTCTGTTACCATCACTGCCACCGCCACTCCCACTCCCACTCCCAACCCGCGGCTCCTGCTCCATCATCTGCCCGCACGCATATTTACACCCCAAAAACATCCCCGTGGCATTAATCGCCAGCGTCTTATCCCAATCCTCCTCGCTCGTCTCATGCACCTTCATCACCCGCTCATGCGTACTCTCCACGCTGATCCCCGCATTATTAACCATAATATCCAGCCGCCCAAAGTGAGACACGCATTGCTGGACCGCGGCTTCGACATCCTTGGCGCAGGTTATGTCAGCCTTCACGTAGATGTAGTTCGGTGAGGATTCTTCTGAGTCTGCGGAGGCGGAAGGGGAAGGGAAGGTTTCGGCGAGGAGGACATGCGTGGGTAGGCCGGAGGCGATGCGGTTGTTGAAGTCGTCTGCTTTGCCGGTGGAGGGGTTGATGGGGTTGCGGGGCGTGTGATACAGGTCTACGCAGCAGATTTTGGCGCCTTCGGAGGCGTAGGCTAGGGCGATTTCGCGGCCGAGGCCGGACGAGGAGCCTGTTATGATGGCGATTTTGTCTTGGAGGCGGCCGGGCATGGTGGGTTGGTAGAAAGGGTTGATGAGGAGGCCATGGTGATTGCGGGGTAGGAAGGCATGAGGTTTGGAACTGCACTCAGTGGGTTAATAAGTTCAAGCTGCAATTGAGCGCGGATGGAGTTGGCATACAGGACAAAGTCATAAAGTAAAGCGTAGGGGCGAGAGAAGATGGATTGGTTCGCCGCCCTCGAAGATGATGACCGCTCGGAAATAGTACCAGGTTTAATTTTAAGATGGGTATGGTAGCTGCATCGCAGTACTCTAGTGCGCAGCCCATAAGAGATATCTACCATTATCACACAATCTGGGAGCCTATACACCCTTCTTAAACTCCAAACTCCGAAGTCCATGCAAAGCCCCGGTATAACATCACCCATCCTCTTAACACCATCCAAACTCCCCTCTCCCATTGATGCATCAGAAATCCGTAACCCTCCCATTATAGCTCCAGTCGCCCCCATGCCCCCACCTCAGCGGCTCATTCTTCGGTCCTCCAACCTCCCCCGTCTTCGGATTGACATCACCCTCAAACTCCGGCTTCGCCCCCCTCCTAACATCAGGATGTAACTCATCTCCCTCGCCCCTCGCTTCTACCCTTGCCTGTACCTCGGCGTCTGGTGCCTCACTCCTTCCCTCTGGCGATACTTCTGCAGTCTCGTCCGGTGACTGGTTCACTCGTGGTCGCTGCCGTTGCCGCGGGGCCTCAGCCGGTGATGCAGGGGAGGCAGAAGAGGACAGTGCAGGGTTCTCGACGACAGAAGGCCTAGGAGTGCTGAATGCGCCGGTGGATTGCCGTTGCAGACGCTCGTAGATCTCTTGCTCTTCTTTGGGGAGGCGAGGAGGGGCGGGTCCGGGGGAGAAAGCGGAGACTCGAGGTGTATACGATAGAGTGCGGCGGTGGGTGAGGCGTATTAGAGGTCTGATGGTAGGTCTCATTCTTCGGCCAATTCAGAGTAACTCAAAGGAGGATTTGCAATGGGTCAGAGCGGAGGATAGAGAATGATTGTAGACCGTCGATCTACAGCAGTAAAATGTATCGGAGACCCTGTGGCTGTGGCAATGACGTCGATGTGTGGCTGATGTGAATTCAATGATTAATGTGCAGAGAAAGTTATAGCGCTTAGGTAAGTTCTTGTGAAGTTGAAGTATAGGTTGTTAGGGTCTCTGGTAAGAGTTGTTACATGTCATGATAATACAGCCTCTTTGGACGTTTGCTCCTTCCTCTATGCTTAAACGCCAATCATGCTACTCCTTTGCAAAATCCCTTGGCCGGGCGTGCCTAAATCCTCAACGCCTTGCAACTCTCTTCTTGAATGACCCATCACTCAAACTACAAGCACACAGTCAGTAATTCGTCCTTGTACCTCTGTCTGACAGCAAAGGGCATCACTCACATCTCAAATCCCACCCAATCTTCGGCCCCAACTTCGGCAGCTCATCCGCCACACTCTGGACATCCTTATCCCCTCTCCCACTCAGACAAATCACAATATCCTTTCCCTTTTCCATATTTTTCGCTAGTTCAATCGCCCCATAAATCGCGTGTGCCGTCTCCAAAGCCGGGATGATGCCCTCAAGCTGACTTAACAGCCTGAACCCGGTGAACGCCTCAGCGTCCGTCGCAGCGATGAACTTTGCCCGCTCGCTGTCCTTCCAGGATGACAATTCTGGTCCCACACCTGGGTAGTCCAAGCCTGCAGATACGGAGTGCGTGTCCGAAATCTGGCCGTGCTTGTTCTGCAGGACGTATGTCCTGACACCGTGCAAGACGCCCTTTGTGCCGCCAGTGAGTGTAGCGCTATGTCTTTCCGTATCAAGACCGTCGCCGCCAGCTTCGACGCCAAGGAGCTTGACGCTCTTGTCATTGGCGAAGGGGTAGAACATGCCTACCGCGTTGCTGCCGCCGCCCACGCATGCGACAACTGCATCGGGTAGCTTGCCGCGCTTGGCCTGCATCTGTTCTTTGGTCTCGTTTCCAATAACCGATTGGAACGTCCGGACTATCGTAGGGAAAGGATGAGGCCCGATGGCTGAGCCGATGATATAATGTGTCGTATCGAGATGGACAACCCAAGCGCGTAAAGCTTCGTTGACAGCATCTCGCAGTGTTCTTGATCCGGCTTCTACGGCAATGACCTGGGCACCCAGAAGCTTTATTCGAAAGACGTTGAGAGCTTGTCTCCGTACGTCTTCCGCACCCATGTAGATGGTGCACTTCATGCCAAACTTCGCACATACCGTAGCTGTGGCCACACCGTGCTGACCAGCTCCCGTTTCTGCAATGATCTCAGACTTTCCTAGCCGCCTAGCCAGCAGTATTTGGCCCAATGCATTGTTGATTTTGTGACTTCCAGTGTGATTGAGATCTTCTCTCTTCAGCCAGATGTTGGCTCCACCAGCGTGTTCTGTTAGGCGCTCAGCCATGTGTAACTGTCCCGGCCGCCCCATGTAAGGATAATATGACCTGTACTCTTTCCAGAATTCCGGATCCTCTTTTGCTTTGTTAAAGCCTTCCTCGAGTTCTGCCAGACAGTCCATAAGTGACTCGGGCACATACTGCCCACCAAATTCACCAAATCTTGCCGGCACCGCCGCTGGATCCGCATCTCCGTTCATATTCAGAGCTTCAATCTGATCAGCAAGACCAGGTCCATCAGGCGTATCGCCGTTTGTTATGACTCCGTCAACGTGCACTCCATTCGGCTCTTTCGCTTCTGCAAGCGTCTCAATAATGCCGACCTCCCTCGTCATTCTATCTTGCTCGCCAGGCGTCCTTCCCGATATCTTCCTACAATAGTCTTCAACCGCCTTCCCACTCTCCTCGAGAGGCGCCTCCGCCAAGGTGGTGATGATCTGACTCCCAATAACCACACCATCCGCTATCGACCCCACACTCAGAAAGTGCTCTCTTGTGCTAACCCCAAACCCGACCGCCGCGGGCACATTCCCTGAATACGCCTTCACACGATCCAGCAACTTCGGCAATGCAGCATTCAGCGTTCCTGTAGCCCCTGTGACCCCCATCCTCGAGACCACATAGATAAATGAATCTGCAATCTTGCACAGCAGCTTCATCCGCGTTTCCGACGTCGCTGGTGCAATGAGAGGGACGTACGAAAGCCCTCCCTTTGCACAGAAATTCCGAAACCGCACAGCCTCTTCAGGAGGCAAATCCACAACGATAAACCCATTGACCCCTGCCTCTTTCGCATCCCTCAGCATCCTCTCCTCTCCGTAACTCAGCAGCGGATTGTAGTAACCCATCAGCAGCACCGGCGCTTTCAAGCCTCGTTTCCGTGCATCTCGAACCATTTGCAGACAGGAAGTTACGGTCACGCCGTTCTTGAGCGCTTGCGTGTTGGCTTTTTGAATGGTGGGGCCGTCGGCGATGGGGTCAGTGAAGGGCATGCCGAGTTCGATCAGATCTGTAAGGCGTACGTCCGGTTAGAAGGTGGCCGCCTAGATTGAGCAGACTACAGGAGTAGAGTTGTACCTGCGCCACCAGCTTCCATTCCGAGGAGGACATCTGGCGTCGATTCAGCCATTGGGTAGCCTGCCGTCACGTATGTGACCAGAGCTGGCTGTACGAGAGTCAGCATCTCTTGCTAGCGTTGCAATCGGGGATTGATCGCATACTCGTTGCTCTTTCTTGCATTGCGCAAATGTTTTCTTGATCGCCTCCATTGTGTGCGGCGAAGGAGTATGCTTTATATGGACCATCTATTTACCAAGACGTCCGCAAAAGACAAGTAGTGGGTAATTGAGCTTCGTATTGAGTGGTTATGTGTAGGAGGATTGCCAGTGTTGAGTCACACTGTAGTTGGACTATTGACTGACAAAGAAACGCGGATCTCTCAGATCGCCGTCATTCTCCGGAATTTTTGGCGGGGCTGGCCTTCCGTGTCTTGGCAGGGTCTATGGCATCAACCACTCTGAGCTCGGGCAGTCATTGACGGTGCACGACCTTTGAGAACCAAGCACAGGTTGCACGACAAGGACAATATCTAAACATACCAGGAGCACTCGATGTAGGATAATGGAGCGTATAATCGTGGTCCTTCAGGCGGAAATGATTTCAGAAGACAGAAGGCGTTGTACAAGGTCTCTTTGATATATCTACACCATGAAAGCATCGCCACCCACCGGAGCGCCCATTGATGCTATATGCTTCGATGAGCCGCGAAAAGGAGTACGTGAGCGCTCCATGCTACTGTCTCAAATATCAACACTGCCAAGCATGCACAAGAACGCCAACAATGCCGCCAGCCGTCTCCTCGTCTGTTGTGTATTTTGCGCCTGCTGTATAAACTTTGTACAAGACCCTGCGCCTGCGTTTCGGTCCTAAGTTGTGGTACCTCGCCTGGAGAACATGTATGTTTCTTAGTCGATGCTGTGACTGTTCAGCATGGCCGACATCTCCTTCCACTTCTGCTTCAGTGATTCGTGTTGGCCATGTATCTATCAAGACAGCATGTCAGTCTCATCTTCGTTGTAGAACTTAACCTCTTTTGCTGTATTCTTTGGACTTCAACAGCGAGGATTAACATACCTCAGCGAACCCCATCTTCGCTTCCACTAATCTCTTCTCCATCTCCTCCAGCTGCACTTCTAGGTTCCTGTTCTCCTCCATAACCTCCTCATTCCTCGCTCTCACCCTCTCCATATCATTCTTTAGCCTCTCCTCTACCTCGCTTCCCTGCGCATCCACCGCCCTCCTTAGATTCTCCACCTGTCCTTTCAGCGTCTCATTCTCATCTTTCAGGGTATCGTTCTCCACCTTTGTCCTTACTAACTCCGAGGCTAAGCTTACGTGCTCGATATCACTCTTTTCAGCCCTTTCCTCTAGCGTACGTACGCGCAGTGTTAGTGAAGCGTTGGCGGTTCGAAGCGATTCCAGCTCGGCTTCATGCGCCTTTCGTGCAGTCTCCTTCTCTTCCCACTCCATAGTGTACGTCTTCAGCATTTCTGGCGTGATCTTTACTGCACACGCATCCTGAACAAGCAAATCCGCTTTGTACACCTCTTTATCAACTCCACCTGCACTGCCGAAAAACCCACTTTCTAGCAAGGAAGTGGCTGAAGGCGTCTTATCAATATATACATCAAAAAGGCGCTCTTTAAGGAATGTCGTAAGAGCAGACATATCTTTCATTGTCAGTAATGTTTGCGCATTCTTTTGCATGAGCGCAACGCCAAATTTCAATATGGCGCCTTCTAGGCCTTCGGAAAGAATAAGATCGTATACGCGTAATACCAGCTGCAGAGGGAAACGATAAGCGAAGAGAGTAAGAAACCACTGTGTAGCATAAAGCTGCGGGCTGACGCCTCGGCGGTGAAGGTGACAGTAGAGTGCTGGTTCGAAGTCTTCTAGTAGACGCTCGAACTGGTAGAGATGTAGGTGCAAACCCGGCATATCGGCAACAAACAAATCGCGGAGATGGTAGTGGTTCATGAGGCGGACTAGAAGGCAGAAAGCTTCTTCTTCGGGCATCTACCGTACAACATTAGACCTCGTGAAATCACTTGCAACAACAAAAGGGCGGGAACTTACGTTAAAAAGCAATGGCATTGCAATGAAATTCATCCCCTGCGCATAGCCAACCGCCTCATCGAAGAGTGCATATGCTTTACACATTCCAAATAGACCATCCTGCAATCCAGCGCTCATCAGGTATTTCGAGTAACTCGTTCTTGCTCCTAGGTCCCGTTTTATTGTCTTCTCAAGCTTCTGCAGCATCACGGCGTCATCTTGAGCTTTCTTGTCCTTCTCGGCATTAGCGCTGGCTCGCAACTTCTCCGGCGTGTCGACATTGTCCCCCGACTGAGACTGTGCCAGAGGCGGTGTCCCGACATGCCCATTGGCCGTGCTTGCTGCCGGGGTGGAACGGTCTGAGTGAGTGGAAGATGCTGAGGAATGCATTGACTCTTTCTCCTTCAAGCTTCCGTTCGAGGTCCCGTTTGACAAGCTGGGTATGGAGATATTGAATGGACGTCTTTCTTTATCAGTACCTCTGGCTACCAGATCTCGATATACTCCCTCCAGATCCTCGTTCTTACTCTGCGCAAGTACTTGCCAGACAACACCCCTGATGGCGCTTGGTATCCCACCAGCGATTGCTCGGTGAAGCTCCTCAGGGCTTGATTTTGCCACTGCCGCAGGCCCCTCATATACAACGGATTGCCAAAGGTCCCAGTCAACTTCAGGTGCCGATTCGGAGGCGGGCCCGGCTGCAATACCTGCAGCTGTGCCTGGAGCAAGATTCAGATTCACAGTCGGCGATTTGAGTGGCGAAGCAGGAGTGGAAGAACCACGCTGCATTGGCGCACCCGCCGTAAGTCCACCTTCTGCCTCACCGGCCACTGTATATGGACTTCCCACGCCGAGGCTTATGCTGGCTGATCGTCCAATGAGACCAGCCAACACTCCTCCTCCGGATTGATCAGGTTGTTCAAGATCCATGTCCACTGCCGTAACACCAGCCTCCTCTTTCATGCGCAGAAACTTGAATCTGTCGCGTAAGCTGTTTCTGGCCGGTCTCCCCGGCCCCGAAGCCTCTGTTTCGCTTCCATCATCGATCTTATTCAGCATAAGCTCTGAATTGCTATTCAACGTTGTGGTGGAAGCATTGGTCCCACGTCGCGGTACTCGTTGGGGCACAGGTTGTAATGGTGGGGAGGTTACTTTCTTCTCTTGAGAACTTGTACTCCTTGACAGCCAAGCAAATGGACTTCGGCGTGATGTCGATTGTGACGCTGTCGCTGTGGTGGCCGCTTTCTCTGGGGGCGGCCGTGGCGGAGGAGGGAATGCAACCGGCGCGTGCACTCCGGAGAGTCCTATCTGAGCGGTGGTGCTCGAGTCGCGAGGTGGTACTTTAGGTGGTAAGGGCGGGGCAGAATCGATTATATTGGTGCTCGGGTTAGGATTTCGGTTGACTTAACGGAGAAGACATGATTAGTTGAGATTGACATGGAGCAGAAAGACTCAGATGCTCCCAACTCTTACTTATCGAGCTCAAGCTGGCAGGCACAAGACCGAGGTCTTGATATGCTCGAGTGGTCAAGAAGAGATGTTTCCAGGAGGCCCCTATTTCTGACACAGCTCTCATGGTCGTTATGCTCACCCCCAGCCACCAGAAGCAGAAGAGGTATCACCTACCTGAGGTGGCATCGTCGCTTCCATCCACCATAGGAGTATCACCATCATCTTCGTCCATACCACCAGGCATCTTGGGTAACAGTTTGTCCCCGGTGGATTCAGGCTCTGCAGTGAAAGACGGGATATTGTCTTTCCCGGCGTCAGGTTCTGGGGAGTTGGCGCGCGAATTTCGCCTTGACGCAGCGTCCTGGGCATCTTCGAAGGTCTCCTGTTATCGACAGATATCATTAGCATTGAATTACCTAGTAGCGCATGTGACACATAGAACCCGCAGTGAGCACAATAAGAACAGTTTTGAAACAAGGGGAGTGCCATTTGACTTTGCAGATAATGGAATCTGCATTCAACGACTCGTGGAGGGCATGCTTTGCTGCTCGATCGTGCGCTGGCTCAGTCTTTGGGAGAAAGTATTCCTTGTCATACCCCTTCCCGCTCAGAAGTGTCCCCGTTCTCCTCCCGCCGATCCATCACCGTGAAGCTAATCCCTTGCTGAAGCTGGACAATGCTTGCAGCTCACATTCCCGAGTATGGAGATCTGTGGGTACTCAGGCACCAGGAATCGACGTGATTCGGCATGCGGCTCAAAGCCGCCTTATCGTAGAATATGGTCCAGATAGGTGAGGTTTCTACTGCTCATGGAATTCGATTCCCGTATATGTTCGACGACGTCGGTGGTGGACTTGCAATGCTCTGGGTTTGTTGACTCTCAACTGGGAAGTAACTGACCTAACAAAAGCAACGGGGATTGCCGTTCAGGGACATCGAAACGCGCTCCACACCGACTCCATGCCCCTGGGGAGGATGCCCGGCGTTTCAGCAACAAGGAAGCGGGGCACGTGACGGAAACAGGTTAAGGGATCTAAAGTTGACATGTTTCGCTAAGCGCTACATATTCCACAAATGAGATGGGTATCTACATCAGCGTGAGTGTCAAGCTCATCACACATAGAGGGACATTCCAGCTGTATCACAACTACGCTCACATAACCTTGGTCCTCTTCGCAGTAACCAACTTCCCTGAATTTCCGGAAACCTCTTCCAGATACCTGGCTATCCTCTTTCTCCGCGCATCTCCACCCCTTTGCTCACCCCTACTTGCTCCGTCATCTACCCAAGCAATCTTATCGATCATGAAGCTCATCCCATCATGACCGGTCTCCCAGCTGCGACTTTTAAGTCCATGTTGAACTGTGGATGCGTATGAGTCCAGTGGTGGGAGAATGAGCAACGTAATATGCATGTCCATTCCGGATGGAGGCAGTACAGGCCCGGACGGCAGTGGCGTATTCATAGTTTGTGGGAGTTCCACGACTTTTGGAGGATTCTGCGGCGGAGGATCCAGAATCGCCTGCTCAATGTCGTCCCCCAATTCACCGCGAATCCAGCCTGCATGTATAGCCGCAGCAACCGGATCCGAGTCATCAGTATAAATCTCTGTTCCCCACACATTCCTGCTGCTACAAACCTGCTCTCGCTGATCTTTGGTTAAATAGTATCTGGGTACACGCACCATGAAGGTGCAGTTCTCCTTTCCATCGAAGCGAGGTATTAGGTTCGGTTTGGAAGTGTAACCGTACTTGGCGTCAAGCGGTGTTGAAGAGGATGGGGGAAGTGATAAAGTTGGTTCGTATGTCTGGGAGCCTAAGTGCCGACGGGGTCGTTCGGCTACACTTGCGATAACTGATTTGTTAATAATCGCTGTCTTTGGGAGCCGAATCGTGGGAGGTGGGACAGAGGTCGCCGCTTTTGTAGGCCGGTGATGATGATGGTGGTGATGGTGTGTAGGAGGATTCGAAGCGCTCCCACGGGGTGGGTTGTTGGCAGCTGCCAAAGCACCTGTGCCAGAGTGTACCCCTGGAGTAGTTTCCTTATCGGTCCTGTGATGGTGATGGTGGTGACTAGGATGGGGTTAGCCTAACTCTAGTATCAGTCGCACATGTTGCTTACTGGTGTGTGTGAGTATGGTGGTGGTGGTGAGCTGCATGGCTATGTTTGTTCCTCTTCGCGGCTCGCCCGTTGACACCGTTCGGCGTCGGTCGGGCTTCACCGCTTTCGCTGTCCTGTTTGCTCTCCTCCTTGACACGCTTGCTTCTTGCTCCACCTCGGGGCCCTGACCGACCAGGCTTTTGGGGATCCTTTTCCGGTACATTACCACTGCGCTGCGTCTCAGCCCCGTCAATGCCCTTTTCAGGACTCAGTCTATGCGGGGTCTGCTTTCCGTTCGCTGCGGGAACCGGAGTAGGCGTGGAGCTTCCCACACCACTGCCCAAACCAGAGAACATCTTTCCAAAAACGTTCTTGTGATCACCGCCAGGAATGTGCGGTGGTCCTTGAGCCCCTTGTACCGCCTGAGGCAGCGGAGACGCGCGACCAGTCTTGCGTCCCGCTTCCGGATTTACACCTAAGAACATTTTTTGCTGCTGGTGTATATCCTCGTTGCTCTTCGGCGCCAATCCATCGAGCACCTGAGGCCGATTATGAAACGAGATTCCGAATGGGAAGGTCCCCGAGTTCACATGTCTTGTACCGTCTGGAGCACGCCCAGGACCAGGCGATCCTGCCCTGGGTGGAAGTTCGACTTGCTGGACTTGCTGCAACCCATTGTGATGACCGAAAGGGTTTCCAGATTGCAACGAAACTACCGGGGGCCGGTGCTGCGTAACGTCAAGCGTACCCGGTCTGTACGGCTCTTGCGGCGGACGATGAGGCCCTTCACCCCGTGTTTCCCGATACCAAGGATATCTGTTAATATTCTCGTGGTGGATCGGGGGCGACTGCTGTGGCGCTGCGGGTCCCATCAAGCCATGAAGGATTGGCTGAGTTGTATTTGACCGTCCCCTGCCCACGCGGTTGCTGGCATCCTGACCCTGGTGGCCCATATCCTGTTCCTCCAAAATCCTTCTGAGCTCCTCCGACGGTGTAGCAAAAAACGGCCTTCCATGGACACCCGCATCGTATTTGCCCAATGCCTGTGCATGCTTAGATGATTGTGCGGAGCTGACCGGCTGACTGCTAGGACGCGGCGGAAATCCTTGATTTGCGAGTGATGAGATCCTGTTGGCGCGGTCCGTAGGAGAGGAGTGTGTCACCGTATGGTTAGGCATGCTATGCTGGTGGGTACTTTGAGACAAGCCATTTCGCGCTTGGATTGGAGACATTATTCTACTTTCGGTCTTGGTTGGGGAGCTAGCAGTATCATATCGTGCGTCTGATTGAGGTCCTCTCTGCCCGTTCTGCGCTACTTCGGAAGCTTGCATCCGGCTGTACTCTCCGAAATCCAGCTTAGGAGTTCGAACCAGTCCTTCGAAAGGCGACTGAGGTGGTTTCGGCGTTGCTGTTGGGGACCTTGTACTCAGAAGCGGAGACTGCCGCGGAGGTTGCGTTGCACTGGGGGCATCGGAGCCTATTATTGAGGATATTGACATGCTGCTGCTCGGACGCTGATTATGATATAGGGCTGGCAGTTCGCGCGAGCCACCAAAGGGTGGGGGAGGAGGCACAGGTTGCGTTACGGGCGCTCGCGACATAGCAGCCAAATGGGCAGGTATGGAATTTGATCGTTGTGGCGACGACGGAGGAAGCATTGGCCGAGGGCCATAAGAGGGCGGCGGTGGTGGAGGATCTAAAGGACCTGTTGCCCCACTGGTTATTCTACAGCTACACAGACGTGATGCCCGGGCCTACCTAAGAACCCTGCAGAAGTCCCACTGAGAGATTTCCTCCTTCCTTGATCATGGAGAAACTGCATATGGGTAGGCGCACCTTGGCTCGACGTCGCAGACGACGGTAGCCGGCCTGGTGGAGGCGGTGGTGGAGGCGGAGGCGGATGGTGTTGAATATGTGTGCCTGTGTGTCTTGTGAGATCACCTGGGGTAGACGGGCCGTTAGCTGCAAGACGGGAATAGCCGAGAAAGTGGGGTAGATCAGACAAGGTTCTTCCCTTTGTGCAGCACCGGGGGATCGCCAGGGAGAGGGAAAGCATGATACAGCACAATGAAAGGGTTTGGGCGCAGAAGCGCGGCCAAAGCGAGAAAAGTGTAACGCGAGATAATAACACAGGGAATGCTTGCATGATGGTTTCGTTGACATGTGTGCAATATGCGTGATTGACCTCTTCAGCTAGTAAGTGCACTTCTGCGTTCTTGATCTTACTGGAAGCTCTTTCCCAAGGCGAAATAGCCACATTCTGATAGTGAACTTTCCTTTGCCAGGCTTCGGGGGATTTGAGCCAAGGGCAGCATCTGGAGCCGAATTTAGGTAGGTGAAATCCACACAACGTACCTTGCCCAGGAGGCCAGCCGCCCAGTGTCCCTCCTTTGTCGCCTTGTTGATGGGCCACGGTTCTTCTGTCAGGTATGCCATAGCTAGCTGCTCTATGACTGTTGTTGTTAATGCCGAACGGATCTGGAGGACGGAAAGGATCGGCAGCAGGCTGGTAAACAGGAGGTTGCGATATCGGCGACCTGTACGACGAATAAGAAGGAGGTTGCACAGATTGCTGATTGTGATTTGGGTTGTGGATGAGCGGTCGCGGTCGCGCAAAGGCAGGATGTTGACGTGAATCCATCATTCAGTGCTTTTAGTGCCAGCGGATCGGTTGGCTATCGCGGTAGCGTGGGAACAGAAACAACCGGATCTTTGGAGGTGTTTGCTTGATATGTGATGAAATCAGTAGCATCTTGACATTATGATTCTCTTCAGTGAGGACAGCCGCGTGAAGGCAGCTCAGCGTGGAGGAGACGAGGTGTGAGCGGACTTGTGAGCTTGGACTTGGGACTCGGATGAGTGTGCTGGCTGGCTGGCTGAACAACGGGCCAGCCGGTGGCATCCTAGCTTACCAGCTCGCGTGGAGCAACTCCTATCGTCATCCCCTGAAACTCTAAATGAGGCTGACTTTAGTGGGCGATCCAGGCCACGCCCACTGGTTTGGGAAAGCCACACAACCTAATTTATTGATGCATGATTGTTTCATTACTAATAAAGCAATGGTCATACCTGACCTCCGCCACGGAAAAGCCTCCGCAGCAGCGTAGGCCTCAAAAGAATACCTACCTAGGTATTAATCTCGTACTGTAGCTCTAATTGAGTGTTTAAGCAGGGAGTGAACGGCAGTGAGCTTTCGCAAAATTCGGTCCATGTGCGCCAAGTCCTGTTCTCCGCCTTTTCCCACAGTGCCCTGTGCCTAAACTTCATAGCGAGTATAGCAAACAAAACCATTACACGTCTCGAAAACGCGCTAGAGTCCATGCAAACAGTCACAGCTAGATCTGAGGTAAAATGTCACGTAATGTAACATAGGTTGTGGAACATCTGTTGATTACAGACCTGTCTAAGCTATCGGGGCTCGCCCTGACATTCCACCAATACCTTTTCGCTCCAAAACTTCTTTGAACTTATAAAGCATACACCAGTCTTTAACATACTATTACAGCCTGTGGTAGCGATGAGGAGGTCCCCTAAAGATCGAAAGACTCTCTTGGCCGAAACAGAACCGCTCACACTCCCACTTAGACCCAGTATTTGGCGGTCGCCTCATCATCCGCGAGACTGTAGACGCCGCGCTCTCCTCAATGACCTGTGAAGCAGTACTCCAAGCTCGAGTCGAACGGTGGACTGAAGCTTGCTCAACGAGTCACACTAACCTATTTCTGCTTGTCGACCGTGTATTGGCGATATATATTGCTTGATGCGTGTTAGACTATGCCACCACGCCTACTACAGTGCTCGCACCTGACAAATGATCGGGACCTGGGTATCACAGCTAGAGAAAGTCCAAGCCCATGAGCTATACTGTCATTTCTCGGTCGGTGTCGAGCTACGGAGTTGTAGCGGTAGAGCGAGGCTGCCGGTATAAACATGACCATGCCGAGTCAGAAAGCCATGGGCTATCTTAGTGCAAGATGTGCTGAGATTTAAGCCTTTCTGCCTTTGATGGATCTCATACTCTGTCTTGGCCGGCTCCTCCTTGTCCGAGATGATTCAGGTTTCTTGCCACCCAAAATCCATGCGTTCATGGGTCTTCGTACACTGATGAACTTGCCTTCTGGGCTGAATACTTCTACTACTGGGAAAATCTCGGCGTCGACATCGTGGCCAGGCTGCAGATTCTGTTCTTCTGGATTCGGCGTTTGCCCAGGCGCCGTTTGCCTTCTTTTCCGAACCTGAGCCACAACTTCTATCCAGCCGCAGCTCTCGATGAGAATGTCGGCAGCGAAAATCTGAAATGGTAGGTTTTCAGGTCTCATTTTGCCAGCCGATGCCGAGGTCAATGGTCCAGCGCGTTGCTTCGTCACATCCCATGCAAGCTTGAATTTACCAGCAGATGCTATTTTGTCACCAATCCCCTCTGCCCGAATGATCTGCAGGCCTGACCTTTGATCCAGAGTTTGAAACTTGATTGCCTTCTCTGTGGATGTAAGGTGAGTCTTCAAAGGGACGAAAGCGTACGCCAGAAAGATTAGACCAGGCGTTGTAGGGGTTATTCGAATAAGGCCACCAAGAAGAAGTGAGTGTCCAGGCTTGATGACCAGCTGCTCAGGAGCGACGCGTGACTTCATAACAAGATCCAGCTTGTGCTCTGGACGAACGTAAGTGTCAAGAGTGGTCCGCTCTAAGCCGGGTAAATCTATCAATTCACCTTTACCTCCACCAAAAGGGACTCGGATAGGTGAAGCGGTTGTTCCCGGCAAAGCTGATATGACTGGCATGACAGGATATGCTGTTTCGGGTTGAGCTGGTGGAAGTAACGAATCAGGATCCACTTCGAAGTCTTCCCGAAGCTCAGAGGGTGGCCCATGAATCTTTTCAAGTTCATCACCCAGAGTAAAATCGGTATGTCCGGCTGCTCTAGTCGTATGACCTTGCAACCGGTCTGGCTTAACATCATCGTTCCGGCCTTTGGGAAAGATTACTTCGAAAAGGTTGCTTTTTCCCACATTAACTTTCCCAACCAGCCAGCAACCATTCCCACGATCCCAAACATCCTGCTTCACTTCTGTCGTCCACCAACCACGCTTCGCGCTTACACACCTGACATTGCCTAGGCGGACATCTTTTCCTCGCGCGCCCATGGCATCGCGGAGGACTCCTACCACGTAGGGGTGCAGGGCATCAACCTGTGCCTTTGTCGGCGCCATCAGGTCCGATCTTGTGATGATGAAGCTCATGTCAGCCTTCCTTCCTCGAACATATCTCTCGCTTTTTGATCGTCGATTCTTGGACCGCTGTGGTGCCAAGGACAGATGATGCTGCAGGTTCGGTATGAGGGACATTGGAAAATCAGCGGCGTCGAGCACATGGTAGACGTGGTTGTGCTTGTACGGGGATTCGGCAATGGTCTCCTGAATTGACTCAACGGAAGGGTGCAGAATAGGTACGCCAGTCTGGTGGTGTATTAGGTTGTGGCATCGGTCACAGATCGGAGGCTGATTTTGGGAGACATCCTGCTTCACTTGGCTGTTGAGCATAAAAGAGTAGTGGCGGGAAAGAGGAAATCTACCTGACTCGGCAGCGGCTGTATCCAGTCCTAAGCTTTGTAGTATTCCGCTGCTTGCATTATCCAGGCTTCTCTTGAAAATGTCATCCTCTACTGCTTGGTCCACTGAAGTGTTAGGATACAGGTACTTCCTCACAGCCGCCCTTGTTACAGAATAGTACCCGGCTTCGTTAGGTTCAATCGTCTGGGTAAGTCCACCGCATCCAGGGCATGCATACGGTAATACTGGTCTCGAAATTGCGACGACATTGTCAAGTGGACTTGCAACATGAGACCGTATTGCTTGAGTGGTTACTGGACGACTGTGCAGTCGGTGCAATGGTGCCCAGTGGGAGACCGCTTGGCTCTGGTGCCTTGTAAGGCTTGTCTCGGACCGTGTTGACACCAGAAGTGGCCGGATAAACGTCCAGACTCTTGTGGGTAAGGTCGGTCGCGGCGCTAGCAGGACCGTCGAAGGAATATGAACAGCCAGCTGCATGTCCCGTTCCTCGCGGCATGGCAGAAGATGTAGTATGATACTCGAGGGGCTCGATGGAAAAACGTTTATCACGAAGGTACGGCCCGCTTCGGCAACTAAAGGCCGCAAAACCCTGCCCGAGCAAGCCCCGCGGTAAGTTCTTCCGCTTGCTGTCATAGCTAAGAAAAGTCTCCATACGCCGCCTGGCTTGCAAGCAGCCGAGTAATACTACCTAACCTACCTACTATAAGCACCCAGAACCACCAATTGGAAGAAAGTCTCGAGCTGATCATCCTCCTGCCACGTTTTATCCACCTCATCACAACATCATCATGCTTGCAACCTCAAGGGCGGTAGCCCGTGCGGCGACTTCACGGCAGATCGCATCTCGAGCTGTCTCTGGCGTTAGGGCAGCGTCTGTCTGGGCCGATGTGCCCCAAGGTCCACCAGTACGATCATTGCCTTTCAGAAGTCGAGTTTATATATGCTAACTTAATTGAAAGGATGTAAGCCCAACATGCAATTCCATTGCATTCAATCTTGCTGATATAGGCGGCCCCTCTCCGTAGGCTATCCTAGGTATGCCGCTCCTATAAAAACACTCAAAGTTTAACAGCTGATACCTTCTAGGTATCACAGAAGCATACAAAGCGGACAGTCAGCCTCAGAAGATCAACCTAGGCGTTGGCGCGTACCGCGACGACAAAGGCAAACCCTACGTACTGCCCTCCGTTCGATCGGCCGAGAAGAAAATCGTCGAGTCTGCTCTCGACAAAGAATATGCTGGGATAACAGGTGTTCCCGCCTTTACCAAGGCCGCCGCTGTATTAGCGTACGGTCCGGACTCCGCACCTATTAAAGAAGACCGAGTAGCCATCACCCAGTCCATTTCCGGCACCGGCGCACTCCGAATAGGCGGTGCATTCCTACAACGATTCTATCCTCACAGCAAGTCCATATACATCCCTACGCCTAGCTGGGCGAACCACAGAGCGGTCTTCAACGACTCAGGGCTGGAGGTTAAACAATACAGGTACTACAATAAAGATACAATCGGCCTGGATTTCGAGGGCATGGTGGAGGATATCAAGAACGCACCAAAGCACAGCATCATCCTGCTCCACGCTTGCGCACACAATCCCACCGGCGTTGATCCCACAGAGGAGCAATGGCGAGCAATCAGCGATGCCGTTAAGGCTGGAGAACACTATCCGTTTTTCGACATGGCATACCAAGGTTTCGCCAGCGGGGACACCGACAGGGACGCTTATGCCGTCCGGCACTTCATTAAAGACGGACACCAGCTCTGCCTTGCGCAGAGCTTTGCAAAGAACATGGTACGCTCTGCCTTGCTCCATGCCCCAATCTGCAACCCCTGCTAAAGTATGCCCTAGGGGCTCTACGGCGAGCGCGTCGGCGCTTTCTCAATCGTCTGCTCCTCCTCAGAAGAAAAGAAACGCGTAGACTCCCAAATCAAAATCCTCGTCCGGCCGCTGTATTCCAACCCCCCTGTTCACGGTGCTCGCATCGCCTCGCACATCCTCAACGACCCCAGCCTAAACAAGCAGTGGCTCGGCGAGGTGAAGGGCATGGCGGACCGCATCATTACGATGCGGGCGCTTCTGAAGGAAAATCTGGAGAAGCTGGGCAGCAAGCATGATTGGAGCCATATTACGAAGCAGATTGGCATGTTTGCGTATACGGGGTTGAAGGCGGACCAGATGGACAAGTTGGCTAAGGAGGTAAGCAATCCGACTAAGCGTTTTAGCTGGAGTGGTGTCGAGCTGATCTCTGGTGATTGCAGCATTCGGTTTATGCGACGAAAGATGGACGGATATCGGTCGCGGGTATCACGAGCGGTAACGTGGAGAGGTTGGCTAAGGCTATTTACGAAGTTACTGGTTGAGACTTTTAAAGAAATGTGGCGTTGTGTAGTGTATCTTCCTGGGCCATGCCTTTCACCTGCTGTCTTCGTACGTTTTCTCTTGGAAAGATTGCTGCACTCTTCCTGTTTGCCGTTGCAGCGTACGCGTACAATGCATCCTGAGACTGGCGTTTCAGTTCGAGTAGATCAATGTACGACATTCTCCATCTCAGCCGGCAAATGTACTTGTCAATATCTGTCAAGGTCCAGGAGCGCTTCCGGATCCCCGTTATACGCTTCCCGGTCGTTGCCTGTATTTCTTTCCCCAAACCGGGGCCAACCGGATGTTCTGGTCAGTCCCGCGTGCCTGCTCTGGCCATACTATCTTGTCTTTGGAACGGGCGAAGTCATCTTAACCTTGATTCTGTTGTTCGCTGGTAGGTTTGTGTGAGTCCCAGGAAACGAAGGGCCCTCATCTACGACTCCTAACCTGGTGTAGAAGAGCCTGGCTTCTGCACCGGCAGTCGCTGTGAAAGCCTCTGCTTTTTGCCCCTGGGCATTGAGCCTTTTCTCATATTGCCCGGTTATACAAACGCTGCTTTTCATCTGCTGGTCCTCTCCTCTCTCTTGAATCTTAGGATCTGCTTTCCGGAGTTTACCCAACTGGCCGTCCATTCTCATTGCGTAGTCTTTCCACAATTTAGGTCTTTCCGTGCAACCAGTTCCTGAACCTTGCAAAATTCTCATCTAAATAGCTTTCGAAGCAACAACCTCATACTCCTCACCAACCACCTCTCCCCTCTGGTTCATCACTTTCTTAGCACCCATCTTACATATCGCGACTCTATCCAGCCGCACATCCTGTGCCCACACAAAATCTGCGAAAGCCGGTACTAAGGTGGCGGCGTTGATTTGATACGGACGCTGACGGCCGCGCCGATAGCGTCCTCCTCCTTTTGTGGTCTTGGTTGAAAGTTGATCCTGGTTTTGCTCGTTTTCCTCGCCATCATCGTCCCTTTTCTCAAGATTGATCTCATCGGCATTCTCTTCCCTCCCACCATTCCCCTCCAATGCTCCCTGCTCTGCCTCTGCTCTGACAGGCGGTGGCTCTGCTGCCACAGCTCTTGCCCCTCGTCCTCCACGATCTCCTCCACCTAGCCCCTTCCTGCCCTTCGCTCCTCCACGAGCGTAGATTGTGTTGACTATTGTAGCGTGCAGCTTCAACTTCCTGTCCTCTGCAATCACAAACCCCCTTTCTGTGAACACATCTTTGAGCCGCTGACAGAAGGGCAAGAGACGGGAGGTTGGGTCATAGGGCGAGGCGTAGAGGATGGTTGTTTTGCGAGGCGATTGCATGGGATGTAGATATTTAAGGGTAACGATCAAGGGTTGTTGAGAACGTGATGGGGATAATGTAGGGGAACAAGAGGGGCCTGTCCGGGATTGGGAGGTAGGATCGACCTCGGTGAAAGGAGAAGAAGTTGATGTGCACGTTGTATTGAGAGGGGCGTCCTCGGTGGTGGGAGGCGGTGATATAGGCCGATTGAGCGATTCAAGCTGTGGCTGCCCCTCTGGCACGTCTTTTCCTGGTGCCGCTGCAACCCCTCGTTCCCGTTCCTCAAGGCTCTCTAATGCTTCGCTGACTCTGTCTTCCTCATCACCTATGCCGTTCTCTAGCCTGATCGCTGCACCGCCCAGGTCCAAGTTCCTCCCAACTTTCGTCAACATCTCCGTCAAGTCCAGACTTTCGAGACACTCCACAGCCTCCCTGACCCTCTCGTCACTCCGCAGACTCATCACACCAAGCGTGAGATGAAGTGTCCCAACCGGTCTCACAGCATCAAGCGGTACGTATCCTTCTTCGTCTTCTTCTACTTTCCTCACATGCTCCTTGAAGCGGGACAGAGTGTGCTCAAGCTGGGCTTTCGAGCCCGGGTTTACGAGCGGGATACAGAGGAAATGGGTTAACGGTACCTTCTTGTTTGTGTACTTTGGGGGGTTCTTTGACGAGGTTGCTTGTGCCGGAGATGCTGCTGCTGGAGACGGAGACCTGGATGATGAACGAGACGGTGATGGAGAAACTTTCGATGGGTTCTTGCGGGAAGACATTGCTTTTGTAGTTTTGTGGGTGGGTGTTCGTAAGGAACAAGAAAGTGTGAGGTTGGTAATTGGGTAGTAAAACCGGCAGAGGTTTTGGTCCTTCTTGAAACCAATTCTGATATTTAGCAAGTGTTCAGGAATATATTTGGAGTTCATTCACAAGCGCTATGTTTCTTTGCGGCCTGTGCCTAAATTCTTACTCGGTTTACATACTGACGGAGCTTTTTGAGTTCGTAAAACTTTATGCTTCTGTTTCGGGGAAGTGTGTCAAAAAGCCTCTGCTACCGTCATCACGCTGCAAAGCTCAACTACTGTACGCTTTTGCGAGGCTTGTTTTGGGTTGATGAGAGGAGAGACGACTCATAGGCGTCGACGGCGCTGGATAGAGCGGTTCACGTGATCTCAGGGTCGAGACAAGGTATGGCGAGAACAACCTTGGAACTCTTTAAACACAAAACTAGCTAGGAACTGGGTAGGTACCTCACGAAGTAATTAAGATTAGAGTACGAGTGCCGGTAAGTAGTAGATGCACGTCCGCTCCCAATTGTTGAATGCGAACCGCACTCTCGGTAGCTGTCTACACAGCAGTCCTATTCCCTCATCACCTCCTATACAAATACACATATCGTACAACCCACCAAGCATTTGTAGACACTAATCCATTGCGATTTGCCGAAGAACAAAGAGCATTCCAACCCACTCAAAGCCCGTTGTGTCCGTCTGGAGTATCATGATAGAATGCCTTCAGCGCCTTTTCAGCCTCTTGGTAATCCACTTTTGTCTGTTTAAGGATTTCCCCAATCCTCTTCAGGCACACATCTACCGGCTCGTCCTTCGTCCCGGTTTCGTCCTTTCCTGCGCCGTATTGCTGTATCTTTTCGCAGTCGGCTTGAACTTTAACGAGGCCGATGGTGGCGGAGCTGCCTTTGAGGAAGTGGCCGAGTGAGGAGAGTTGGGCTAGATCGCCGGTTTTCCTGTGTTGAGCAATGTGCTGTCAGCAGCCGACCCTTCTTTAGATATTCTGCTGGATAGAGCCGTCGTGGTGCGGGTTGCTGAATGGGTTGTGTATATATCGTGGGTTGTGATTTGCAGATTGGTGGGACATGAATTCGTCAAGTATTACATAGACTGATCCATCTTATCAAATGTACTCTGCGCTTGTTCGAAGAACCCGTAGACTATGC
Organism: Lichenothelia convexa; assembly: GCA_021030975.1. Taxonomy (NCBI): domain Eukaryota; kingdom Fungi; phylum Ascomycota; class Dothideomycetes; order Lichenotheliales; family Lichenotheliaceae; genus Lichenothelia; species Lichenothelia convexa. The sequence goes on along the minus strand of JAGFMK010000019.1, from coordinate 25,305 downwards.
TCCTGCTGAATTCACGCTCGTCTTCGTCGTCGTCCATCTCTAGGATTTGTTCGAAGGTACCCTGGTCCACTATGCCACTCAATTCACCCAGATCGGCAACGGAGCCCGATTCGCTCTGTTATGAATTGTCAGTAAATGGAAGCCAGGCTGGGTGTGGGGATTCTTGCCTCCGCCATGTTACTTCTCCTAGCAAGAGCTGCTGCCAGGTGCCTTGAAAGAGAAGCACAGATAAACTCGAGGGAGGCTGATCGGATGGGATCCGTCTACTCTTCGAATTTCCTGTCCACAACTAGAGTTGCTGGAATGGGATGCTTGAAATGAATCGTTTCGACCACGCGTAGGTAGTGAGATGCGGCAGGTAGGTTCAAATAGGGATAAGATAACGGACGCCGAGGAAGTGACAAGAAGCAGGAGAGTGGAGAAGATACTAGGTAGATAGTTGAAGTGGATCAAAAAGAAACGAACGTCAGTTGCGTTGTCACGCTCCAGTAACTACTGTATGGTACCAGGTAATGCCTTGGGTACGGTATCCACTGTCTCGGACTGGGGACCCCGCTATGCTGTGACGCAAAAGTACCCCGGAAATCTATCTTTGGAAGCGAGTCGAAGCGCTCCTGGACTTTGCGGAAGCGGACAGAAGGTAAAGATATCCTAAATATATGCCTTTGAATTTGAACAGGAGGACAAAGAGAGATCGCGCTTCTGCTCTGAGATTCAGGGGGAGGACTGTATGTAGATTTAAGCGGCCCGTGCGTTATCAATATTCGTTACCTCACGCATGAGCCCTTGGAGTGTGGGGAAAGAACGAGGGCGCATGGATGCTCTTGGAACGTGGCAGTTTAAGGCGACTGGATCAGATTGATTCTAGTATAACGGCCGGATGCTGTTTGGTTAATCGGCATCTACAGTGTAGACCAATTCTATTGCATGCTCAACACAACAATGTCTCACAGCTTACATTGCTGTACTATGTAGTTGTGGAAAAAGAGACCTCACAATTTTGATGACGTCTATGGCGTTGATGATCCACGTTCCTCCCGTTTAATTGTCTACCTTACCAAAAATTGCGCGATCACTTTCTGCTCTTTGGGTTGTTCTGCACTTAAATACTTATGGTGTCTGTCACGGTCCCGGTTTGATAAAGAATTCTATCTGTTCGTAGCTGGTCAGTGACACACTATGCATTTCGTATTTCTCTCTACTCAGTGCCTCTCTCTACGTCAGTCGCCCGATTGCAGATGCACACCTGCATTAGCGTCTCGTAGCCTGACTCGTGCCCGCGAGTGGCTCTCGATCGATGTGGACGTTGTCCTGGGGATGGTTCTACTATCGATCGTAGAGGACACGGAAGAGCATTATTGTAAAGCCGCCTTGCGGACTGGACTTTCTCACCAAAAGCGGTAAATGGAAGAATGCGAAGACTGAATGGCATATGGTCTAATGCCATATCATTGCAACGCTTAGCAGACAGGCAAGTCTGAGCCAGTCATCCAGCTTTCCGCAGGCCCGTGATTAACCAGACATACTCGTGAACACTCAAGTGTAATCATGGTGTGCTCGCAAAGCCTATGCAGCTGTTGTCATAGTTCTTTGTTACTGTGAATCGGAATCACGGAACGAAGCGATTATACAGCAGCCAAGACAGCGTTGTCCGAGTGCCAAAGGGTTCTGCTTGCAGTATATATGAGAGAAGAAATTCGGGAAGAGACCTTTAGCGGATCTCAGAGCTAGCGGTCATGCCATGCTTTCTTCCATTCCCGGGACATCGGCGTCATCTCCTCCTCACAATTCCGCTTCTTGTCTCTTTCGCAGCCAGTGAAGTGGGCAACAAGATCTCCGTCCTTGTACTTTCCCTCCTCACGGCCCGTCGTGTAAGAGTTCATCGTCCGTTGCGGGATTAACGCAAGCTTGGCAAGGATGGTGCCGTGCCATTGTATTATATGCTCCTTTACAGACGTTAGCCAGTTCCCGCACAATGAAGTCTTGCCATCCAATAGCTAAACGAGTGCAAACCTCGCAAGGCGGAATCGGGCTCACCATAGCGTGTCCCTCAGCCTTCTGGAAGTTGTAGGAGCGGTACAAAGGATCAAACCACGTGTCTAAAAAGAACTGTGCCCATTCTCCCTGGCGCAGAATGAATGCACCTTGACTGATACCCTCTCCGTCCTGGGTCACTATCAGGTCTATCTTATCGCCCTGCAGATGGCTGAAGGTCTTGATGACACTCTCCGGAGGAACAACTGGCACGTCTCGTTGCATGAGCGACTCAAGACGAGAAGCGGAAACTATGTGATCAGATAGGGAGAGGCTAGGATTCATGATGAGGGAGTTTGAAGAAACATAAAAGAAGTAGGTGCTAAGACAGGTCAGTAATCCGGCGCAGCATGAAATCGCAACATCTGCAGGGTGAAACGAACCTATGCGGCCACAAGGTGAGGGCGTGACGGAGGGCAGGTATCTTTGACCAGGAGGGCGGAGGCAGTGGTTTTCCTCGGTCGTAGTCGATAGTATTGGGAAAGAAGGTAGCATAGCCTACAGTGCTACCTATCAGTAAAGACTCACAATTGCACCATGGAGCAAGAACGGGTAGCAATTCTGGCATAACCTCAGAGACCAAAGCTAGGAGAACAGACCATGACGCGCAGCATAGTGTCGCCGGTTCTCCTTGATCATGTCATTGTAATTATCACTATTGTCCTTATCTATCACAGTCACGATAACCACCTCCGGGGTGCCTGGCGGTATATGCTCGCTTGGGGATCGACGGATTCGGGAAAGAAGGAATACAAGGACCAGTATTATGGAAGCGATTACAGCGAGAGCTTGGACTTGACGCCGCCGGCGGAGAGTTATTCGGGGTGGCTTGATGGCGTATGGAGGAGGGTGAGACGATTTGCGAGGAGGGTATGCAAAGTGCATGATATTTAACAGATTTCCAGTCTTAACCCTCCGGAGTGGTTTTGGTGGACGACAGCGTACTCAGAACCCCGGCGACGGTTCCATCTTCTTGCAAGACTGGCTTAGTGTTGCAAGCGTTGAACGACCAGGCGTTCTGATCAGGAACCCGCTGATAATAATAGATACCATGGAAGGACCGAAGTACCAGCCGTCGCGCAACGGCCCGGGGCCCTGTTGTGGGGAAATAGGGCTGAGCGACAATGTGCATCACCGGCAGCATTGCAGGTGCGTTATGGTAAGTGTAACTTCGACCGCTCCTCTACTGAAATTGAGAATTCCTTATCTGAATATAATTTGCTCCTACCCATGAGGCTCACAGCACGCCTGTATCAACACGCCTGTCGCATCACATTCTTTACTCGACCTCATTGCTCGCTCTGCAATGACGCAAAGATAGTGTTGTCGAAAGTCTGGGACAAGACGCCCTTTGATTATAGCGAAGTTAACGTGTTGGTACCTGGGCAGACTAAATGGAAAGACCTATATGAGTTTGATACACCAGTGGTTCGCTGAAGATCAAACTGCTTTGCTTCGGAGCACTAAGAACACTAGATTCATGTTCACCAGCCTTCGACAGAGCCTACGCCGTCAGACAGCAAGCTAATGCATCGTTTCAAGCCGGAAGATGTTGAAAAGTTGATGAACGCAATCACAGGGAAGATCTGATTCACGACCTTGATGTTTGGCTAAGTATTGTTACCCGGGTACTTCACCTGTTGCGTGGGGTAAAAGTGGGGTTGTCCACCGGAATCTCCAACGACTTCAACGTCACGCTTCTACTGTATCATAATCAGCGAGAAGCTTTGGGCAACGTAAAAAGCGGTAGAGCAATTTGTTATATGCTTCAACAATGCAAGCTTCTAATCGTCTTCTGAAAGCTCTACAAAAGGGGGGCGCCACATTTGGTGTTTGGCAGGTCAGTATCCCTGAGTACATGTCCATAGGATAAACCTCTTATTTGCCTTATGTAGATGTTGCCAGGTGCCAACCTCTCGCGAACTATGGCTCGATGTGGCATGGACTGGATTGTCGTGGACACCGAGCATGGTCAAATTGATGGTCAGTCATGATCCATAGAATCATGTCGCTTTTCTTTGTCAGAAATATACTGTTAGGAAACTACAAGTCTTGGTTTCGGAGATGGGATTAGTGGTTCTGACTGTCGGTTCAGACAGCGCAATGCATGAAGCTGTCGCGGCAATAGCAGGATGTGATGTGAGTCCTGTCGTCAGGATAGCTGCCAATGAAGGATGGATGGTTAAGAGTACGTTTCTTCCAAGAAGTCTTTTCGGTGGACCTCTGCTAGACAGTCACATGTCCTGACATACAGCAGGAGCTCTGGATGCTGGTGCTCACGGTATCGTTGTGCCTCTACTCCAGACAGAGGAGGACGCCCGCAGACTTGTTTCTTCCGCGAAGTTTCCTCCATTAGGTACTAGAGGATTTGGTTCGCCATTTCCAATGGGAGCCTTCAGCAACCAGTCCAGTGCCGAATATCTCCAGCAAGCGAACGATGCTCTCGTGACTATCGTACAAATAGAAACAAAAGAAGCGCTACAGAATGTACTTATAGCCTTGACTACTTTGATGAATATTCTTCGCGCTAAGAGATCCACAGGTCGATGCCATTGCAAAAGTTCCCGGAGTCGATGTTCTATTTGTCGGTCCATTCGACCTTGGGAATAACATAGGGCATCCAATTCTTGACGGGACGATGCACATCGAACTCAAGTCCGCTATTCTTCGCATCCAGAAGGCTGCTGCTGCAAATGGTAAGAAGACGGGAATATATTGTACTTCTGGCGAGCAGGCGCGGGAGTACGCAGATGAAGGATTTCACATGGTAAGTTACCAATTCAATACTTTTCCGCAATCCATGTACCCGCATACTGGGCCAGAGAAATCAGTCTACCGGTGTGATTGGTCGTTCTGTGCCTGATGAGACTATGCTACCATACTTGGTTGTTAGCTAGCCCAAGATGCAGCCGTCAGCTAACGTCAAGAAGATATCATACGCTGCGGACATGATCGCGATACCTTCATACTTTACCACAGCTCTACACACTGCGAAGGGAAGCTTGGCGCATTCTGCGTACAATATGGCGAAAGGCGCGGTTGGCGGAGTCGCGAAATTGACGGGTCCGTATGGCAAATGATGTCAACGAAGCGACGGACGCAGTTGCTCTACTTCACTTTCTCCTTGAAATACGATATTTTTGGTTGCGAGATTGAGAGTTTCGGTCTGTTTTGCGGCATAAAATGGGTCGATCCTTCACCCTTCAAACAGAGGCCTTGAAGCCTTAGGTCATCTACTTCTGGTCAAAGAAGATAGAGTCGTTCGATGTAAGGTCGATGCTGAGCGATAACTTTCGTTACTTTTCTGCCATGAATGCACAGTCGAAATACATTCGGGCAATGACACGTCTTAGGATGCCTTATGTTAGGAAGCGGACGAGCCTCACTCTCCGCAATGGCTCAGAACATCTACCCCTGGTTGGCTCGCCAAATACAGTTTAGTGCCTCCTTCCTGACGTTGAATGTCTAGTCTATATTCCAATTCCTATCAGCGCCAAATCGTCTAGCGCTGAGTGCCAAGATTCAGCGATTGACTCCTCAGCGTCAGAGTGCTCAACGGAGTCACAAGAGTAATCAAAAGCCCGCGAGGACCGCCCCGAAGACCGCGCTTTTGACCACACTTTCACAGTCATAAAGAGATCTTCAAATGCATACATTAACTCATTGACCGTCGAACCGGTGTTCTCCTGTTCGCCTGCAGAAGCTTTGCGAGCCGCTTCTAGCCTTTCCTGTACCAGCATCCTCGGAGTTTTCCCGTTGCCGCAGGTACCGTTCACGTCAAGACCTCGGAGCTTGTATTGTGAAAGCACTTGCAGGGTTGCAGTGTTGGCTTCCAGTGCCGCCAAATGTAAGATCGTCTGCTGCGCTGTGTTTCGCAGCGTAACTTCGGGACGAGCAGTCATGAGCAACGGAATAAGCTTGTAAGCATTACAACTGACAGCATGGTGAAGCGGTCCATGACCCGAGTTGTCTTGACTATCAATATCCGCACCGTGATCAAGTAGGAGCTTGACTGCAGCCATGTTTTCCCCTTTCCCGAACCGTACAGCTTCTATAATAGGCGAAGCCCCCATGTGCTCCTTCGCGTCCACGTTTGCGCCGTGGGCTAGTAGGATAGGAATGAAATGTTCGGCATTTTCGTAGTAATTGATGGCTATAAGGCATGTCTGCTGCCATTTGTCTCTGATATCGACTTGCGCGCCGGCTTCGAGTAGCAGACGCATGCACAGAGGGTGCTCTGCATTGATGGAAGCCCGCAGAGGACCTTGACCTATCCGGTCGGCCTTATTAGGGTCAGCGCCATAGCGGAGCAGCAGAGCCACAATGCGATGATCCCCACGTGCACAGGCCCATGTCAGAGGCGTTCGACCATCCGCGTCAACTTGATCAACGGCGCTAGGAGTAAGCTTGATTTCCTGCTCCAGATCAAAATGGAGAAGGCCCAGAACACCCTTGTGGACCTTGGTGAATCTGCGCTGCTCCTAGCAAAGATCGGGGCTGGGAAACAAGTCGGTCAGCTCATCAACTTTGTATTTGGAGGCGTTTGTTGTGCCCTGAAAGTATAAAATAGACGACCAAGCGATTTCGTAGGGAGTCCTATGGGGTCCGTTAGCCCAGGTCAAACGAGATCCAAACCTCAACATACTCTTGATAATGATTCTCCAAGTATGCATCAGCACCAAACTGGAGCAATAGCTGCGCGACATAGGTTCCTCCCTTCCCCAGGGCCATGTGCAATGCTGAGTGACCAGACTCAGAGTCGACATCGAGCACAGAAGCCTGGCCACTTATCAGAAGCTGCTTGACGCCTTCCACGTCATCAAGATACGCAAGTGAGAACACCTTGCTATTCGGTGGGCGCACTCTGAGAGTCCTGAGGTGAAGTTCGGGCCCGCTTTTCGTAAGATGAATAGCGATCGACAGTGCACGTGCAAGCAACCAGGTAGGGAAGTGATAGGTGAGTTGGAGAAGGCCTTCCGAGAAACCTTGGCAAGTCCTGCTGTTGCATGGAGGATTGAGAGCGGGTATCCCAATGAATCCGGCGTATGCAACGCCGAGCATCGCTTTGAACAATTTTGGGGTTCTGAAGTTCTGGTTACGATGACATACGCAATTGCACCATGTGCCGCATTTCCGACGCGGCCTAACGACGATTCTCACTGTGTCCGAAATACTCTGTCCAATGAGACTTTGGCTTCGTGATGATGTTCCCATGGTCGAGTTCTGATAGTATAAAGGCAAAGATGGCTCATTCCCACCCGCAATAGCACGAAGGTAACCTTCAACGCGCTGAAGACTTTTGGCGCTTTTCTCTTGCAGAAGGGTGATAGGAGCCAGGGCCAAATGTGTTGCTTGTTGTCGATCGATACTCTCCAAGGCTAGCTTTTGCGATTGCTCCGTCATAATTTGAACAGTATCCAATTGGGTTTGTATACGCAGTGTAGAAGTTCTAGGTAGGGCCATCAGCGAGCCATGTCAGCCTGAATCTGTAGTGTTCCGCTTAGCGGGGATTCGTAGAGCACGCACGAGGTTAGCAATCCAACCGCAGCACCTAGACTCATTCTAGAATAATGAATATCATTCCGCAGTCTGATTACCTTGTTTTCTAATCGCAAGAAGGAAATACGGTCCAACGATTTGTCGGTACGCATGAGGCGATAAGTAATGAGCGACTCCAAAGCAAGAAGCTGTTCTTTTGCAGGCTTCAGGCACGCCATCAGTGATTGGAGGCCTGGATCTTGTTGGCGGCAGATTTTGGTACCATGACGATTCAATGTGTCTCGTTCGAAGAGCAATGAGTCCACTTCTTGGAGTAGCAGGCGCAAATCAGAAACTTCATTATTGAGAATACAGATTGTAGCGGACATATGTCTGAGAGAGGCCAGTTTCCGCAAACTCAATATTACAGCATCGGCCGCACCAATGAGCGTGATGATGCTCGCCGCCAACGAAATCGGATCCATCTCTTTATCTCTCCACTGGGCACGGCTGTGATGATTTTCAAAGTGTCTGCTCTTACGGAGTAAGATTGTGCGACGTGCTATGAGACGAAGAGCATATAGTGTAGTGCTAGAATATCTCCTACAGTGTTCCAGGCTGCCAGCCTTGCAGTCATTGCAGGACCTGGCGGGTAAACCATCCAGTCATGAATACTTCGCGGAGCTTGGTCGGCTAACATATGCGGTCCCTTGAAAAAATGTTCCTACCCACAGAACGATTACAAGTGTTCAGAACATTTGGATGATGCATGGAACTATTGAGATGTCGGTGCGACGGCAAGATCAGCATCGTAAGTTGGAGGAAGACTTCTGTTACAAGAAATAACGGCATGTTCAAATTGAACGATTGTCGTGGGGTGGGCCACCAGGTACCTACGATGTGGTCCTTAGTGGAGTGCCTAGGATGAGGTAAAGTAAGGTTACGGGATCCCCGGACGCACGCGGGCGGGCGCCTACCATGGCGTGCATGGACAGTGCACCTCCGAAGGAAGGACGGTACAGATGACATCGACGCCCTTGCGTTTTTATAGTACCAACTTCCCAGCCGCTTTTCAGAGCTCTCGGAACATTTGAACGCTTCGCAAGCCGCGGTCCAGTCCTCTCCTTTAGCTGACGTAGCTGTTGGTACGCAATGTTGGTGCATCACATCTTGATGACTTGTGCAATGCAGGCATCACCATCACAAACCTCATTATCGACGACAATTGGCAGTCTCTTGACAATCCGGGCGCTGACCAGCGAGCGGGGGTGTCAGAAGTCACGACTCATAAGCCTCAGGCACAGTTTGCAGGCAACTGCACGTTAAATTGCCCACCCTTCATGCAGATTTACTCCTATATAGACTATATAGTAAGTTCTAGCCTTTAGGTATTACTTTATAAGTTTATAGAAAGGAAGGGGTGTATACATCGCGATTTGTATGGGAGTCTTGGCTATCTAAAGATGCTAGAAGCCGTGTGCTTATGAGTCGTGACTTCTGACACCCCGCTCGCCAGTTCCATTGAGGGTGGATGGCGTTTGAAGCAGACAAAATCCACTTTCCTGAAGGGCTGCGGGGTCTGACTGATCGTATTCGCGATGCACACCCGAATATCAAGCATATAGCCGTGTGGCATGGCCTCCTAGGATACTGAGGGGGCACGTCGGCCAATGGGCAAGATTGCGCAAAAGTACGGAGTCTCCAAAGTTGCGAAGCAGCGGTATCTGGGCGATACTGATAGCATAACCATGTGTAATGCGGAGGAGGTGCATCGCCTGTATGATGATTTTTACGCTTTTCTGTCCTCCTCTGGCGTCGATGCAGTGAAAGTATACACACGAAACCTAATCGATACCCTAGTCTGCGCTTCGGGTCGACTTGCGCTCATTCCAGCTTATCAGTCCGTGTGGTTGAACGCCGCTCTCAAGCACTTCTGCAGAGACATCGGGTCCTCGCAAAAGCAATTTCGCGCTATTTCTTGCATGTCACTTGTTCCTCCCTTATTATTCAATTCCCAGCTCCTGCCAGTTACTGGCGAAGATACTCCGCGCTACACCCTCCGCAACTCTGACGATTTTTCCCCAACGAGCCCAGTGCGCACACCTGGCACATATTCTGGAATGCGCATAACGCGCTTTTAACTCAACATTTAGCAACGATCCCTGATTGGGATATGTTCCAAATTCTCACGAGTATGCGTACTTTCATGGCGCTGCAAGGTGTCTTTCCGGTGGACCAGTGTACTTTACCGACAAGCCCGGCTCTCACGACATGACCCTATTGAGTAAGCTCACAGCAACGTCCTCCGGCGGAGTTGCCAATTATCCTGCGACCCAGTACCATCGGGAGAAGTATGGATGTATACTCAATGCACGAAGAGCAAAGATTTTGTCGTGTAGGTGCGTACCATCGCTTCCGCAGTGGCCCGGATGATGTTTCCGGGGCAAGCTTATTAGGAATATCAACATGGCCTCTCATCTGCATGGTGAATTCGTGGACATATCCTCCTTTCTGCAGTTTGGCAGGGACCTCGAACAAGAGAGGTTTCGCGTTCGATCACACAACAATGGAACGATTTGGGGCCCAGCTGACCATGACTGGGTTTTGTGGATTGAGTTGGACAACAAAGGATTCGAGATTTCCCCTGCAAACAAGATTCAGAGAATGCCTTCGGAATTTGGCTCATATGCCACGAGCTACGCTGTCTTGGGATTGTTAGGAAACATGACAGGTGTAGCAGCGGTCACCGCAGTTAGTGCTGAGAGCGGTATACTGCGCATCATGCTCAAAGCGTTAGGCGTTCTAGGCATCTGGTTATCATTAGAAGGCCGACGAGACAATTCATCATCAGGTACCAACCCGAAAGTTAAGCTCAATGGTCACCAAACTGCCCAGGAAGCTTGTCAAATTGTCGGGAGTGTTCTTGAAATAGATCTTCTCCAGGCTTGGCAGCTTTCAAGATTTACATTTGACAAAAGTCAAAAGTCCAAGGAGATTGAAATAGAAGTATGCTTCAACCTTCAAAGATAGATATTTCTTCGTCGAGTTGACCATGTAGTGTTATAAGTTCGTCTTGTCTTTGATAGCCCCAAACAAGCACTAAGATAATTGCCACACCTCTGATGTTCCTTAAGCGTTATAGTCCTTGAAAGGGAGGGTCATATAGCTTTACATCTGTCCTACTCAAGCAAGACATCATAAAGAAGGGTCCTTGCTAATTATACGAAAGAGGATCGTGGTAAGAATTCAGAGCTATCGTAAGACGAGTTGGCATTTAAAGTGGTACTGAGCCTAGACGCTTGTAGGTGCATAGCACAGAATAAAGCAGGGGATGGTCAATGTTGACGCGTTCGGCCGCTAGTTTCAAAATCATCTGCTTGCTGGAGTCTAGTACAGATGATTACTGACCGCAACCAGCACATGAAAATCTTGTCATGACATCGACTCATATAGAGGTCAGAACAAGTAACGATCAGAGATGCGCCGACCTGCTGAAGTGAGCACCAGAGGCCTACTTATACTTGATACTTGCTTACTACGTGGTGCTAAGACTTGGCGGTTCGTCAAGAACCGCTTCAATGACGCTGTTTGATGGGCTGTCCTCCCCATGTACCTGAACGATCCGAAAACCTCCGCTCTTCAGCAACTGCTGCCATTGATTTAGGGTTCGCTCCTTCCCAGCAAGCATTAACATGAGGATGTCCCGGAGAGCTTTTTGAGGAGGCGGATGCCTTGCCGGGATGACGAGATCGCAGATCAAGAGCTTAGAATTGGGCCGCATGGCGGGCGCCAGATTCTTGAGGATTGTAACGCACTCCGCATCAGGCCAGTCATGGAAAATCCGCTTGAACAAATAAGCTCCCGCGCCTTTGTGGGAATGGTTATTACAGACATTTCATGTAGAAGGGATAAGGGAGATTTACCTATGACAGGCTGTACATCTTCTAAGAAGTTGTACGGCAGTATCTCAACTCGACTGTCATTCCCGAGAGTAGCTGTTTCGAGCACGACAGCCAAGTCTTCGAGTACAACCCGTCCGGACAGGTCAGGGAAGCTTTGAACAATCTCCCTCAAGGTCTCGCCCTGGCCACCACCGACGTCTACCAACGGTATCCCGCTTTCGCCAGCCTTGAGACTGTCGAATGTGTACATGGCGCACAATTCCCGGGTTTGCGGTTTGGTACGGGCAGTCGTGAATTTGTTAAAAGCGTCAAGCCAAGGCGGATGGCGAGCCATAACCTCAAAGAAATCCACGTCCCGGTGGCCCCTCGCAAAGGCGGTTGGCGTATTCTTTGGATCAGATGGGCTTTTGTAGCCATAAGTGTCAAAGTATCGTTTGTATTGCGAGATAGTGAGAATACCTTCGTCGACGCTCAAAAAGGCACTGTGAGAAACCGGGTTTGCCCAGATCCGAGACAGTGGCGTATGTGCATAAGAGTCCTCATCTAGCTCCTGAAGTACACCTTGAGAAGCCAAAGCACGCATGATACGGAGAGTGAATTCCGGTTCGGCACCTACTTTCGACGCTATCTGCTGAGCTGTTGCCCCTTCAGTAGACGGGAGAGCTCCAAAGATGCCCATGGCAACAGCGAGGCGAATGCTAGCATGTCCATGGGGTTGGAGAGAGAAGTCCTCGGCTGCCTGAATAGGATGCTTGCTCACACGGGACAGCTCTTCTGCGCTGCGAGAGAGTGCTGCAAGAGCGGCAGCTTTTTCTTTTGCACTTGACGCTGACCTATATTGCGAGAATGACTCGGATATGGTGGAGATATGGGAGACGAGGACTGCAGCAGGGGGCTCAAAGGGTGGCGGACCTGACATTATAATGCTACTTCTAGGCAATGATAGTGGGAGAGCGAGTGCACAGAAGTAGAGTTATGGAGATTAGTGAAGTTACGACGGGACAACCACGACAGTATATAGATCACAGCAACAAGCGCCATATCTTTTCCCTGTCTATATGTACAGTCGTAAGATTTTAGGCGGTGGGGAAGTTGAAAGTATCCAATGGCAAGCAAGTTTACTGGCCTTTCTTTTTCGTCTGTTTACCTTACCATTATCAACAGTACCAGAATCGAACAACACGGCAGAGATGCCTCATGCTGACCTCTGTAATTGAAACGATCATATAATATTAACGATAATGTCCTAAACCGAGGGTGCCGGCCTCATATTTTGGGATCCACCGCGGAGTACAGCAACCGTCACGTGCCGTAGGTACCTTGAAGCGAGCGAGTTGCGGCTACTTTCACTCACAACTCGACCACTGCAATGTTGGCAAGCTAGAAACTAAGTTCAAGCTCATGTCCGTGTTGAGCTCAGTCTCTTAGGAGTAACTGCATGAGCGTGTCTTGCAGGCTCCAACACGATGTCACTCCAAATATATGTCAACAGTAAGTTCGCACCAACAAACATACCCCTTTACAATGGCTTGCGCTGGTCTGAAACTTGGACGGGGGACAAGTGACCTAATGGTTCTTATCATAGGAAAGGTGCTCGTCCTGACTGCCGATGGCCGCACGCTGACAGGTACTCTGTTGTCCTGCGATCAGCTTACGAATATTGTGCTCCAAAACACCATCGAACGCATTATCCGACCCCCAGGCGATTCAGAACCGAGCGCGGAAGTTAGTCAAGGCTTATACTTGATACGGGGCGAAAACGTACTAGTATGCGGACTTATTGATGAAGAGCTTGATGCTAGCATTGATTGGAGCAAGGTTCGAGGGGATGTCGTAGGAGGTATCAAGCACATATGAAGCGGGAGCATAGGAGCTGTACCGACTATTCAGCCGCAAAACGGCGCCAGAAGAGGCATCTAGGCGTTGAAGACTATCAGCTTCTGTACATTGGATATACATGTTGGTGCAAAACTGCATGGGAAGGCTTAAGCCAGGTTCAATCTTTGGTCGACCTAGGCGAGGACCCGTAACGCTCTCCTCGATGGTTAAACCGCGACTGGGGACTTGAGTTGCTGCTGAATATGACGACGTATGTTATCTCCTCGAGATGTCGACTACCAAGTTAACGCTAAGGGTTCTTAAGGGGTCGAGCGTTACACCACTCCCTACGCCGCGAATGTTAGTATGGTCGCTGCACAGCGGAGCTTAACAGCAGCATGGACTGAGTTATGAGTGGCTTGGAGCGGCAGTCGCAGCTACTTGATCGACTGCACAGGGTGACAAGATCTAAGCCTTCATACATTGCGGCGAAAGGGAGACTGGAGGAAAACATATGCGTTACCAAATTGGGAAGGGAGCTTGTCTGCCATGCATGGTGGCAAGGGTGATGAGTCATTTGGAGAAGGCAGGTGTTGTTCTGCTAGAGAATCGAAATAAGATTGGAGTCTTGAAGGCCCACACAAGGACTGTTAGCTGCAATGAATACCCTAAACTGGATTCCACTCCTCCTTTTTAGAGTCGCTCTATCGGCCTCATTCGCTTCGGACAGAACTTCCTTCGTCCAGCACTGACTGCAACAATAAGCCTTTCCGTCTTCAGATGATTCTCGGGAACTGTAGGTGAAATATTTGATCATTGGCCCATGTCCACTTCAAGTCAGAGCTATATATTTATGCGCATACGAAACTACAGCCTCAGCTTGCACCATCTTTACGGCTTAGAAAAGACCATCAACCACTACGTGCACGCATACAACCAAACCAGCCACGTTGTCTCATAACAGGTGTTGCCCAATTTGTCCCCTTCGCTGCCCAAAGCATGCTATGACTACTGAGAACTCACAGACTCCGAAGTATGCTAGATTTACAGTAAAGATAACTTGCTTATGCTGGGTATGATATGGGCTTCTTACTCCCAATGTGTTGGGGCCAATTTGCCAACTTTGACGTCTCGCTTAACGTTTTCACACATGACACGCTTCGTCCACATCAGATTTATTAGATCTTACTGCCACTCGCCTGCGAACATCGTAGTAATAACCGGTCATGGCCTTCAAATTGCCAAAATTATCTGCTAAGAAGAGGAAGCGGAATAGCTCTGTCGCATCAAGCCGGACGGAATACACTCGGCATAGCTCCGCCATACGATCGTCAGCATCACGTTCACTTGCTTCTTCGTCTTCACAGGTGTCCGGAGTACGGCCATTGCGACGGGCAAGAGCACAGATTATTGCATCTCACCAATCTGAAGCTACTGCTTCACCTCTGCATGTGCCACAAAGAGCAGATGAGCCGACCGACAATGAAGATTTCGACGAACTTAATGAGATTATCATGGCGGTTGATCTCCGTGACCGGGGAACCGTTGGATGTTCGTATTATGTTGCACGCGAAGAAAAGCTGTACCTCATGGAAGACGTCAAGCTCGGTGGCATCGACGTTGTGGATTCTCGTAAGAGTCTAGGTTCTTGTATGCGATTCCGCTGATAGGCCTTCAGTGAAGCTCTACATTGACCCAACAGTGATCCTCACCTCGACACGAGCAGACGATGCCGTTGTGGAAAGGTTAGATCCAGAATCAACGGACCATGGGCCTCCGGGCGCGGCTGGTACGATCTTTTCATGCCTTGCAAACTGTTGAAGTAGCTAATCAGGACTTTAAGGCGACCAATTTCGATTGCCTTACCTTCTCGAAGTCCGCCCTTCGGCAGAATTCAATTTCGACGCAGCCAAGGGGAAGCTGGTGAATCTGAGGCTAGGATCAAATGTTGGACAACAAGTCACATTCATTACACCCGGCGACATTACCACCGCCGACGGCCACCCAGATCTTGAGAGTGGAGAATATGCTGGAAGACAAGGACAGTTGTTAAAGCTGGCTGGCTGGATTGACCTTGAAAGTCGTCTTACTGTAACATAAACCGTCCACGTTCGCCGAGGCAGCAGCTCATTGTTTCAGATCGGCTGCGCTGGTGCGGTCCTCGCATATCTGCAGAGACGGAGAGCCTCTAGGTTCTTACCCGGAGATGAAGATGCGGCCCAACTATTCCGCGTAAGCATGGTCGAGATGTTTAGCTTGAGTGGATCAATGTGAGTTCAGCGATGCACAGCGGGGTCCGTTGCTAACTCTTCACGCAAGGTTCATCAATGCGGATACGCTCGTGGCATTGCAGATCATGCAATCTGAGTCCCACCCTCATTCGCACAACCAAGGTCCTACGAAAGCGTCCTCGGGATCCAAGGAAGGTCTCTCTATCTACGGCTTGTTCCATCATTTCGCACGCACGCCGCAGGGCAAACAGCTTCTCCGTCAGTACTTCTTCCGACCAAGTCTGAAGATGGAAATCATCAACGAGCGCGTGAACAGTATAAGTGTATTCCTTCGGCCGGAGAACTCGCCGTCCGTGGATAATCTAGCGAAAAGCCTCAGAGCAATCAGAAATATGAGAGTCATAATGATAAACCTGCGGAAAGGTGTTTCTGGAGGCTCCGGCAAGGGAGGTGGCACTTCTCGCAGCTTGTGGTCTAATCTCCGAAACGTACGTACTAAGATTCGCTCCTATCTCTTCCCGTTCGCTGTAAAGTCGAAGTAGACAACGGTGTACGTGCGTCGCGACTGGTGCAGGCGGTGTCTTCTGCAGTCTCGTGATTCAAGAAAGCCGTGGCTACTCTAACTGTTCCCAGTTCGTATTCCACGCTTTAAAGATTCGAGATGCGTTTCAAGACATGGCAGGAGCTGAAAATCTGGCTATACGAAACAAGGTATCTGCTCTTTAGGATGTGCGTTCGTCCAAAGCATTGAGTTGATGCCGCTACAGGTTCTAGATGGATTTGAGGCCTATCATTTCGCTCAAGTTGGCAGAATGGTTACGGAAGTGGTAGGATAGGAGCGGCGTCCTACTTGGGAGGAACTTGTAAACTAATCTCATACAGATTGATTTCGAGCAATCAGCGGAGCAAAATCGAACAACCGTTGTCCAAGGCTTGGATGACCAGCTAGACAACATGAAGCGCACTTACGACGGCTTAGAAAGCCTCCTTTCCGAAGTAGCCAAAGACGTTGCCAAAACGGTACCAGCGGATCTCGAGATGAACCTTAACTGCATCTATTTTCCCCAAATTGGCTTTCTGATAGCAGCGCCTATGGAGGCGGAGACAGGAACAGCGCCCTATGAGGGTGACAATGAGGACGTTTGGGAGCGCATGTTCTCCACTGATAAAGTGGTTTATTACAAGAACTCCAAGATGACCGAACTGGATCAATACTTTGGCGACATACATGGGCTCATTTGTGGTATGTCATTTACACTAACTCTGGAACTCCTTGGCTAATAATGTCGGTCGCAGATAAGGAAATCGAGATTGTTCATGAACTTGCACAAAAAGTGATTGAGTACGAGAACGTCCTCAATACAGCCTCAGACATCTGCGGGGAGCTAGATAGGCACGTATTCTATGCTCTACATACTGTCCAGACAACGCTAACGGAGCAACCTACCAGCCTCCTTGCATTGGCCTTAGGTGCCAGAATGTATAAACTCTCCAAACCACGCATGACGGAACAGAATGTCATCCGTATCAAAGGCGGGCGGTACGTCTGTGAAGGCTAAACCGCTAGCAGTGAGGGCAGTGAAAGCTGACAGATCCTAGCCACCCACTCCAGGAGCTTACCGTCCCTTCATATGTCGCAAACGATACTTTGCTGGTTGGCGGACCAGGCCAAGGGGACGAGGATCAAGAACTCACCGCAGGTTTGGCTAGTGCGATTGCAAGTCCATCAGCAGCAGCTTACTCCGAGCCAATTCAAGAGCCCAGCATGTTGCTAATGACTGGACCGAATTACTCCGGCAAAAGCGTCTACTTGAAGCAGGTAAGCTACGGTCTCTTCAGCACTGTCAGAATTTGATCCCATCTAATCAAAAAAGGTTGCATTAATTGTGTACATGGCACATATCGGAAGGTAAATCGCCTAGCTTTGCACAACAGTGAAACTTACTGACACTTTGATCAGCTTTGTACCGGCCGATAAAGCAACAATCGGGCTTACCGACAAAATTCTCACTCGGATCACAACAAGAGAAAGCGTCTCAAGGGTGCGTTTGGCGATGATATGGGTACCACTCCGTACTAAGCATGCCAATAGATGCAAAGCGCATTCATGATTGACCTTCAGCAAGTGTCGCTAGCCCTGAGCCTCGCAACACGTCGAAGCTTGGTGGTGCTGGATGAGTTAGGAAAAGGGACGGAGTCGAACGGTAATATAGCCTATCTTGTCACGCTCTGTTACTGATGCTTTTTCCAGATGGTGCTGGGTTAGCTTATGGCGTGTTCGAGTACCTGCTAAGCCTTGGAGAAAACCGTCCTAAAGTCCTCGCGGCAACCCACTATCATGGCATGTCTGATGGCCGAGATATTCATATTCCCTCTTACTAACGGTTTTCAGAAATCTTTGAAGGCGGCTTCTTAAGCTCGAGTCCTGCGCTAGCATTTGGCCATATGGAAGTACGGATCGACGAGGCTGCATCGGCACTCGAGGAGCAGCTTACATACCTGTATAAGTAAGCTTGTTAGACCCATTAGTCTGTTGTGCTTATCCTTATGGTCCTGTAGCTTCAGAGAAGGACGAAGTCTTGCGAGCTATGGCACTTGGTGAGTTTAGTGGCCCGAGTCAACCGCATAGTATGCTAAGATGTTGGCTCAGCTGCGCCGCGTTGAACGGCATCACACCGGAGATTGTACAACGAGCGGAAGAGCTGATACTTCTTGCCGCCCGAGGCGAAGATCTGGTTGCTGCATGCGCTCCGATGCCAGAGGAGGAAACCTCAGAGCTAAAAGACGCTGTACGATGATGGGAATATGTTTCGAAGACTGACTGACTGATGCTGCTGGCTAGGAACACATTGCAAGGGGATTGCTGCAAGCTGATCTGGACGCGGCCCCAAGGAAGTTGCTGGACGATATCATTTCCGTCACCTTCACGACAGAGACAACCTTCACAACCGAGGAGACGTCCACGTCTTAACGGCCACACAACTCATTTGACACGGCCGAGATTGCTATTCTGGCGCTTGGAAGCTTGATCGCAGACTCAAAATGTACTGATTCAAGAGTAGCACCTCTGCCTTTTTCGCTTACTCTTCCGAGCAAATGTCGACGTAGACAGTTTATATTATTCCCACAATACAACTTTGTTATGCTATTGACAGGACATTTCCAGAAGAGGAAACAATGAGTCGAGGTACTCAAGCCATCGCCGTCATGCTACGGTAACCGCAAACAAGCGACTAATCGTTACAACTTCACACTCCTGACCAAACCCGTCTTAATACCAGTCAACTCCCCTCCATATCCTCCTTTCCCTTCTCCACCCTTGTAAACTGGTTTCATACTCCCCAACTTCTTCTTCTTATCCTCGAACTTCTTCCGCTTCTTCACCCTCGGATTCCGCACTTCCTTCTTTCTCCTAGGCGTCAATCCCTTGTTCTTCTCAATCAAGTAGCTTATCTTCCTCTTCCCATCTTTCCCAACAGTCTCATTTTCCACCACCCGGCCACCCTGCGCCTCGGCCTCGGCCTCCGCAGCTGCTCGCGCAGCCTTCTCCGCTTTCTTAGCTTTCGAACGAGACGCCACAAGGTCATAGTAACCCTCTTCATCCGCGCTGCCTTCCGCTGCTTCGGCTCGCAGCTGTCTCGCTACTCTCCGATCCTCCTCATCGCTCTCTCCACCTAAGTCATCACCTGCCATATCATCTCTCTGCCTATGTCCACGCTTCTCAGCCGCGGCGTTCAGCCTGGCCTGCCTGTCTTTCAAGCGCTCCCGGTACGGCACGTCCGTGTCACCACCTGCATCTCTGCCCGCCGCACCGCGCTTGTTCACTTTCTGTGCGATCTGCGAAGTGTAGAAGCGTAAGCTCTTCTTACGTTGTGCTTTCTCGGCGGCTTCGTAAGAGGTGAGGAGGCTTTCGTCGCCCAGGTCGGAAGCCGCGTCATCGTGGTCTGCGCCGGGATCGCGGAGCATGAAAGCTGGTACTGGTTTCGTTGCTTTCGGTGTATGTGCACGGGTTGAGGGGTCAGTGAGGGAGGATAGTGCTGCAAGGGAGGCTTCTGTTTTACGGAGACGCTCGGCGCGGAGTGCGGCTTCGGAGGCTCGAGCCTCTTCTAGGGCTCGTTGGGCTCTTGAGATTTTGGTGCGTTTGCGTAAAGCCGTTGAACCTGCCACCTCGTCTTTGGTGCCGTTCTGGGTTGATTGCGCGACTCCACTTCTGAGCTGTTTCGTGCCGTTAACAACTGTGTCCTGTCCGTTGATCGGGGGAAGTTCAATATCAGGAACCTGCAAGTCTCTGACTTGTAGCCAGACCTCTCGACACTTCACCAAGCTATCCATGATCGCATGATCGTGAAGCTCAGCCGGTGCCATGGCGATACGGTTGCTTTCGTCCGCATTCGATGTCGATGTGAGAAGAGCAAAGTACATGGATAACGCAGCGAGATAAGCTGCCAAGGCCTGGAACTTGACGACGGCCAAGGGCAGCTTGGTCGAAAGCAGATTCTTTCCTAGCGGTGACTGCCGATATTTGAGCACGCCCTCTGCCGACGAAGCTGCGAGCGCTAGATCCTCATACTGGGGTTGTAGATCCACGAACTCCTTAGCGAGGGGCTCGAACTCTGGGTATCTTGTCTTTAACAGCTTCAGCCGCTCCGCTGGACCCATGTCTTCCGTAATCTGTAGCTGAGGCAGCACCTCGGTGACAACTCCGTCACGGTCGTCCTCGTCCATCTCGCCATCTGCTTTTTCACCGTCCAGCCAATCGCCCTCGTCGAACTGGAAGTCTGCTTCGGA
This sequence comes from Lichenothelia convexa, assembly GCA_021030975.1. Taxonomy (NCBI): domain Eukaryota; kingdom Fungi; phylum Ascomycota; class Dothideomycetes; order Lichenotheliales; family Lichenotheliaceae; genus Lichenothelia; species Lichenothelia convexa. The sequence continues at coordinate 5,054 of JAGFMK010000019.1, read as the reverse complement.
CATGTTCGCGAGCCGCTTTTGCTGTAGCCGCCGCGCTTCTGCCTCTTCATCCAGCGCATCTTGTTCTGTTTCGATCTTATCCGCATCGTAATAATCCCGTTTCGAAGAGCCCCATCTACCCAGGTTCTCCTCTTCCTCCACTTCGGCAGCGTCTGTGGGGTCAGACTCCTCCGCTTCAAGGTCTTTCCTTCGTCTAGCACCATCATGGTCACCCTCAATTCCATCTTCAGTCTCGTCGCCGTTGAGTTCATCTTCCGAGACACTGGAGTAGCCAAGGACTTCTTCGTCTGAGGGCTCGAGAAACTGCTCTACAACCACCGGTGAGTTAGTCCAATGGTCTCAGACTAAAGATACCAACGCTAACCTTGCTCTTGCCATGTCCTTCTCCTCTTCGCTGCTGGTTCTTCGTCTAGGAGAACTTTATCCCGGTTAATGTGGAATTCATCTTCAGAATCTGCCACATCTTCGTAGGTGTTGATCCTCAGCTTCGAGTTTTCGGTACGGCTCTCAAGAGGTTCACTTCCACCAGGACGTCTGCCAATAGCTTTCGTCTTCTTCGCCATGGCGGTTGTTTCAAATGGTGATACCTAGGTATTGCTCGGAGGTAAAATCTGCCAATCTTAAAATCCTTAAGAAGACCGCTTATCGATAAACAGTGCAGATCTGCTTCGGTTCATCTTGCCGCGGGACGCCTTGGACCCTTCTCGCAGACAAGGTTGAGGACATCCCATTCCTAAACCCATCTTTTAAGTTTGGCTTCAGCTACCTACCATACGACCATCTGGAGGAATTTGTGATCTACAGTAAACATTCAGTAAAAGCTGAGCTAATAGAGAAGAAACATTGCCGATATAGTGTCTTTAATGGCCTCCAAAATTGTAAATGCTCTTACGGCTTACTGGTACATGGTCGTGTTAACGCTCGTGTCTTTGATTGTCTTGGTTGACCAAATGGGTCTCATCAAACGCGTTAACCATTTCCCGGTCTCGGGCAGAGTATGAGTATTTGCGACCAGATATGGGAGAACACGACGCTGATCCAGACGCTGTTCCATAGACTGTTGTCATTACCGGCGGCTCTCAGGGAATGGGTAGGGCCTTGGGCAAACTGCTGGCACAAAAGGGCGCCAATATTGTCATTGTTGCTCGAGATATTAGGAAGCTGCAAGATGCGCTAGACTATATCAAGGTGAGCGTGCTCTGACATCCAGCCTGAATACGTAACGGCTGTTTAGAAAGATAGTTAGAATGCTGCAAGAGACCCCACTCTGCAAAAGTTCCACTACATCAGCGCCGATGTCACGAAGCCCGAGGAGAACTACCGTGTCATTGAAGAAGTTACAGCTTGGAATGACGGTCAGCCTCCCGACATTGTCTGGGCAAACGCCGGCATGGCGGTTCCGGGCCTCTTCTTAGACATACCCATTGAGACTTTGAGAGCTCAAATGGAAATCAACTACTTGGCTACCACATACCTGGCTCACGTGACACTCAAAGCTTGGTTGGAACCTGCCGCGTCCTCGGAAGATAAGTCATCAAGAAGCTCGAAGCCTACCATGCCGCGCCATTTCATAATGACCTCTTCTACGCTGGCATTCTGCGGCATAGCAGGTTATTCAGCGTACAGCCCGGCAAAGGCCGCCTTGCGCTCGTTAGCGGACTCGCTGAGGTCTGAGCTTAACTTATACAATGGCGCGAGAAGAGCGAATCCGTCCCTTGGCCCACAGGCGGAAGTCAAAATCCACGCGGTCTTCCCAGGAACGATCCTCAGTCCGGGTTACGAGATTGAAAACAAGACAAAACATCCGGTCACTAAGATTTTAGAAGAAGGCGATCCAGCTCAGACTGAGGATGAGGTGGCTGCAGCTGCTGTCGAAGGTCTGGAGAAGGGTTATTACCTTGTGACCACCCAGTTCCTGGGCGCTGCGATGAGGGCTAGTGCTCTACAGGGGAGTCCAAGGAACAACCGGTTCATCGACACGGTGTTCAACTGGGCCACGAGCATAGCATGGCTGTTTATCTCGCCGCAAATGGAAGGAAAGGTGTATAAATGGGGAAAAGAAAACGGAATGCCACAGCACGGATAGACTAGGGATGAGAACTGAGCCCAATAGCTTGGGGGGTGCGTGGGAGAGATGCAGTAGGCTCCGTCAAGTAACCAGTGTGGTTTGGGCAGCCCTGCCATGGATGATATGGCGCGAAGCAGCACTCTGGGTCAATACGGCATCCTTCACAGGTCCAGACGTTGCGCATACTCTCGCCAGAGGCGCGTTATGTTGGATTCGACAAGGAGATATGTTCCAAATCCATGCTCCGGTCTAATACTTCGTCGGCCCAAACACTTTGCGGCGGAAAGGCATTCTTCATTGCCGTGAAGATGGAGGGTTATCCCGGCCGGAGAGGGTCGAAATAGAACTTCATTCCATGGATATGTACGGTGAAATGCACCATGAAAACGGCCAGTCCAACCGCTAATTTGCATTGAGGCATGTTCAAGAAGCCTCCTTGATCGTGACAATGGGATATGTCGTAATACAAAGACCGAACCCATGAGGTCACTGAAGGTCGGTTGCATATGCAGGGCCCAGATTAAGCATTGCGGAACAAAGTTACGTTTACCTTTCACGCCAAGACCGGCTGGAGGCCTTCGAACTCTCTTCTCCGCTGCTCCACCAACCATGCACAACTTCGCCGCCATTGACGCCCATGGCAACGCGTGTATCAATGGCAACGCTTGACTTCATGCGCAGCGACAAGCGCTAGCTTCACCTTTAGAGTCAGATGAGCTGCTCGGCCGCAATGACTCGAGTTGTGCTGCAGTCGTTACTCGGTGACATGTTTCTTCATAGCCTACCTACCTAGGCCTTGTTGGAAAACCGTGGAACCGAGGTGGCCAGGCCAAGGCCCGTGGCCCGAACACGGACGCATGTGCATGGAGCAGACAATATCATAATCGAAGATCAAGATTCACACAATTCGATCTTACTTTATACAGAGCTGATTTAGAGAACTAGCATGATGTTTGACAGAGCATTTCCCACAACAAGAGCTGATCTTATGTGGCGGAGTGTCGGATAAATTACACGCGTCAACTCTCGCAAAGCTTTCAGGCCCAGAGACGCTTATCCTCCGATGCTTGTCATCATTAAGCGTCTGGACATACCCTCGAAATAGCAACAGGCGACTTAAGCGGTCGGCATGGCTTAGAATTTCTTACGTTCGAGCTGCGGCGTGAGGCGGACAGCATGTGGGGCGTGCGTAAGCTCAACCCCTGTCGGCACCCCTCTTCTCTGTTTGGCATAAATACTACGTTATATGTTATTGCCTGAAACCCCCCCAAGGTATATATTCGCCCCCACCGTCCCAATCTCCATCTTTACACACTCGTTGTACATAGCACATATCGTGACATTCGAGCTCATCCTTCCAAAGAGCAATTCCTGCACAGTACTCTACCGTTGCACAGCCATACACAGTCAATATGCGCTCCTCAGCACTTCTCAGCATTCCTTTGGCGGCTCTCGCCGTCGCACAAACATCAGGTACTGCTAGTACTGCTATCGCACAAACTACAGCAGATCTTGCGGGTACTGCTAGCGCAGTTACCGTATGTCCCTTACATTAACAATCAGAGCCTAAACACGTTGCTAACAATCACCTCAGACGTTGATAATCGGCGGCTCAAGCTCCTCCGCCTCATTCGACAACCCCTTCACATCCTTCCTAACCGAGACCAATTCCCTCGGCGTCGTCACCGGTCAACCTACTCTCGTCACTTCTCAACCGAGCGTCATAACCTCGCAGCCATCCGTCATCACATCGCAGCCACTACCCGCGTCATTCTCCTCCGGCTTGAACACCATCGCCGCTCCAAACTCCACTGCCGTTATTTCTGTCGGGCAAAATGTGACGAGCATCGTTAGTGGAGGTGCAACTGCTAATGGTACAATGTCCGCCACATCATCGCATAGCGGCTCGACAACGACGACAATCATCGGAGGAGGCGCCGTCGGCAGTGGAGCGTCGTCTGGCGCGACCAGTGGAGCTTCGTCCGGCGCCCCCACTGGAGCATCGTCCGCCGCGAGCAGTAAAGCATCGTCCGCAGCTGCGACAACGAGTGCCTCGGGTGGCTCTTCTGCCGCAGGGTCTGCTGCCGCAAGCTCGTCAACCAAGGCTGGCGCTGCAGCTGCAGCTAAAGTAGGAGCTGGTGCGTTGGCTGGTCTGGCCGGTTTGGTGGCTGCTCTCTTGTAACAAAGACGACGATAGGCTCTTTTGTAAGAAAAGATTAAGACAAGCGCAGGAAGGCGCCATGCAGGGCTAGGAGGATATGTAATTACGTCTTACAAGCATGACAATGGCGCTACGTCTGATTTGGAGGATTGTTGTCTGGCTTGTATTTGGTGGTGTCCTAATAAAAAAGTAACTTCATGTGCTTTTTTCACCAGTGGTAAATATATTCTTGATGATGGGCACTTGCGTATGTAACGATAGTCATAATTGAAAAAAGTTCCATCTCGTTCACTGCGTATATCCTCCTCTTGTCAACGGCAGACTTGAGGGGTTCTAGGGAGTAGTTGGCCAAAAGTGAATGACCCTGTGTGAACCAGATTTCAGCTCCGGCAATGGGTTATGTTTCATCTACACATGAACTTTGCTGCTTTGGTATGGATACCAGCCTTGAGCCCTACTGCATCCTACAACCGGCAGACCTGCGAGCCTCAATGCCTAGTACGACTGATGCTTAAATGCCTGTACATTTTTTCAATGAAACACCTCGCCTTCCATCGTCAGCTTTTGACAAGCGTATCCTCGCTCCGCACCCAATCTGCAAACTCCTTCCTCTTTGCCTATGGATAATCCCCCAGTCAGCAAAATATCCTTCACCAGTAATATCTCCCTTTCTCTTCATCATGCCTCAGCCCTCCCCTGTCCCTCCTATTCCCCAAAAACCCCCAAAGCCCCCAAAGCAACTTCTTCTCTACCGAAGGAAAACACACACTCAAAACTCACCCTAATATCCACAAACCCACCCCTATCCTCCAACCCACTATACCC